>JAVSCE010021377.1:199304-454946 GCA_032199065.1 Smutsia gigantea | reverse complement strand
AGCGGCTTACATGACATTAACGTGGTGTCAAGTTCCAACATCTAATACGATGTGAGGGGTTTTTTACATGTAAAACGAATTTTTCTAATTTAAATACACAAATGTAAAAATCAAGTGTGTTTCTTTAGGTTTACTTGGTAGAATTTTCTGTAAATTGTATTTTATATTGCAAAGTATTACATCACTGTACATTAACATATGGAACTTCATAGGTTTTGTTACTTGAAGTAGAATAAACAACTACAGAAAGTTTTCTCCTGGGTCATCACTTGCCTCTTTCCTGTGGGGAAGTTGAAGCGGGACACCCACGTCCGGCATCCATACCCTCAGCCAGGTGACGTGGGATGGGCAAGGGTGTCCTTTGGCCCAGTGCTCCTCCCCAAGCTCACAGCCGGTGGACCTAGCCTCCACCCTTGGGTCGGGGGCCCACACCTATGGCTACACCTGAGGGTCTGGGATCATGAGAAGCAGAAGCCTGAGGCTGCCACAGGAAGTGATGGGAAGTGGGGGCTTAGAAGGTGACAGGTGCCATGGGGCAGGCGGTCAGCAGGAGTCCTGAGCAGGGCGGGCAGCACACGTGGCAGGAGGCCTCCCCAGCGTCCACCTCACAGTCCCCGCCGCTGCCTTGTGGCTTAGAGGAGCATCTGGTGTGAGCGGGCTGGTTAGGGAACTGCAGGAGTGGGGCTGGTAGTGTGGACGCAGGCACAGGGGGCAGTAGTGGCCGGCTGCTCAATTTGGCCTCAATCTCCTGACCCAGGTGCCAGAGTTAAGCTTCACAACCACATGTGCCCCCACAGCCCCCTGCGATGTGAGCCTGGTTCCCAGCTGGGCCATAGAAAGCCGGGAGGGGCTCCATTGCGAGTGCAGTGGGGCGACCCATGCCTCAGGTGCGTGGATAGGCGCCTAGCAAGTCGGCCAAATAGAGAAGTCTGGATTCTGCAGGACAGGTGCCCAGGTGCACCGACAGGGTGGCTCCAGAGCCCAGGGTCCCTGCTCACAGCTGCAGTCAGAGCAGTGCCCTAAAGGAAGGGGCCACAGTGCTGTGCTGACACCCAGTCTTTGGGTTCACCTGGCCTCTTCTGCATCCACCCCAAAGCCTGGCCTTCCGTGCTCCTCCAAACCCTCCCACGGCACCAGAGAGTTGTCCGTCTCATCCGTGTGTCCCGCCCCCAGTCCCCTGTGTCCCCTACATCAATCCCATCACCCATCCCTCACATCACCTTGTCTCCCATCACCCTCATGCCCCTGTCACCTCCCAGCTCCAACTTTCCTCCAGTGCTTGCCTGGTGGCTCCAGTCCCTGGCCCCTTTTAGCCAGTGTCACCACAATACAGGGCGCACTGTGCTGGGACCGACTCTCCAGAAACCTGACTAGGGAGCCGTCCAACTTGAAAGGCCAGTCAGCCGCCAGCTCGCCCCTTGGAGAAGTCCCTGGACAAGAGAGCCCAGTACCTGGTGGGGGCTGCCCGCGGGCCGCTGCTGCTCAGAGGGTACTTCCTCCCCTCGGTTTCCCTTTGCAGAGGCAGCTGTGAGGGAAGGTAGTCCCAGCCTTTGCCCAGAAAGCTCCAAGGCGTGGATGCCTCTGCCCTGCACCAGTGCGGGCACAGGGGAAGAGGCAGTGCCCGGGGTGGGACCAGCTGTGGGGACTGTGCTGGGGCCTGGGTGGGGGTGGGGACAGGCAGGCACCCACGTGTACGCCTAGTCAGCCACCTGGGCGCTGGACGCTGCTGGCCTCAGGCTGTGAATGGCTGTCCCGCATGCTCCCTGCGCATTAGGGCCCATGAGGACACCCAGCGGTAACTGCAGTTTCAAACATTTCCCCTTACTCTGCTCCTTTGTTCTTTTACCAAATGAGGATTCTATACTGCTTGTGTTTCTTCACTTGCTCTATCCTGGGCACTTCCCAGAGCACCAAGTGTTCATCAAACGCGTGAGCAACATTCTCACGTTGCTCAGAGGGCTTATGTCTCCTGAGAGAAGCCGAACCCCCCGGGAGCTCTGTGAGGGGTCGCCGTGGAGAACACAGGGTGAATGTAGGTGCTGTGAGGTTCAAGGCTGCCACGTGGTGCCTCCAGAAGCAGGCGCTGCTGAGGGTGTGCCTGGCCCCCTTTGCCAGTCTGAGTGTTGCAGATGTTCAGGGGTGCGTCACCAAGGAAATGTGTTTCCCTACACCGACTGTAAAGTGCAGTTATCAGACATGAACTATTCTGGGTAGGCATGCTTCCCAGAAGCCTGGGGCTGGCAGACCTGACGTGACTGGCGAGGTCACTGAGGGTCCCCTGCTCTGCCGTCCTCAACTTGTAATTTTTGCCCTCATGGGTGCAAGAAGGCTCCCTTGCCAGGGCATCACATTATCCCTTCACTGTTCTAGGAGGCTGCCTGTGGAGGAGACAACTTGGCAGGGCATGCCTGACACATTTGTCTCCCCTTTTAAAACTCCTGATTATTGTTCACTGGCCAGGCTGTGTCACCCAGGGGGCCAGTCAGGGTCTGCTAGTAAAAGAAAAGGGGTTCAGCCACAGCAGATCCCACCAGTGTGTGTAATGTGCTGCACATCAGAAAGCCGCCCATTGCAACACTGATGGAGCCAGGCTGCAGCAGGAGAGGAGGTGCCCCCGGGGCCGTGGTCAGTCCCCACCCCACCCTTGGCCTTCTCCAGGTACATCCCACACAGTCCAGCAGGCCCCTGGGGACGTTTACCCCACAGTGCGCATTACCAATGGGGACCTATCATCCCTAAGGGGCAGGCATGCTGCATATCTGTGGCACTAAGACCTTGTGGTAGGCAGAGGGATTAAAGTGGCAGCATGAGAGATGAGACACAGGCTTCCTCCTAAAACCACATATAATATGAAAGTATAATTAATACAACTAATCCTGAAAGAGCAACAGGAAAGAGGACTGCGCCAGACTGCATACACCTGGAGAAAAGAGCAGACCTCACAGAACAGGGTAATGTACCAAAGCTGTGGCCCGGTGGGACCCAAGCCCTTGCCCCACCCCATCACACCAGCGGGAGGAAGAGAAACCAAGCAGGGAGGGAGTGGAGCCCTGCGACTGCTGAATACCTAATTCTGAAGATCTGCTCTGGGAGCACAAACCTACAATTCATGGTGCTTGCATGATACTGTCATGATTATGGGGTTGGAAAGCTAAGACAGGCATAATTCCTGGAGAGACTGAGATTTCAGCCACTTGTGGAAAGCAGGGATACATATCTGGCTGCTCTGGGACAAAAGAAAGGCAAGCAGTCTGAGAGACTTCCTAACAAGGAAGCCCTTAGCAAGAGGGCTGCCAAAGGGGCAAGGACTGCACAGAGCTTACTGCTCAGGAGAGAGGACAGGTAGACAAAATTCTCCGGGTGCGCTCTGCCCAGCAGTTTGGGAGCTTTGCCATATAGACTCTCATATTTAAGGAGGAAAAAGAAATCTTCCTCCTTAGATGATCTTCAGGTGCTCCAGCTCCCTGGCTGGCTACACAGCTCCAAGGACCCCCGCTGTGATACGCAGCCTACTGTGCCTTTCTCACGGCCAGCCCCACCTGGCTCGCAAACCGGCAAACCCTACCCTGGCATCAGCCCAGCCAGAGGGAAGATTTGTCTACAGAAACTACAAACGTAAAGCATAGAGGCTTACACCTGTGTGCCCGGCCCACTGGTTCAGGCAGTGGAGACAGGCACAGCAGCCGGGTAGCAGGAAACAGCCCTTTCCTCGCCCCAGGCACCATTACCGCTCCCCTGTGACCCCAGACATTGCTTCAATGGCTGAGCAGCTCCAGAGATTAGAGCTTCTGGGCACTAGAGGGCGCCATATACAAATATGAAACACCAAAGGAACCGGGTCCAGAGTAAAATTATGAATACAACTCCTGAGAAAGATTTAAATGATATGGACCTCATGACTCTCCCTGAAAGGGAGTTCAAAATAAAAATCATTAACATGCTCACGGAGGTACGGAAAGATATTCAAAACTCAGGAATGAACTTCACTCAGAGATCCAATCGTTGAAGAGCACAATGGAGGGTATTAAAAGCAGATTCGATATGGTGGAGGAGATGGTAAATGAAATAGAAACTATAGAAGAGGAATACAAAGAAGCTGAGGCACAGAGAGAAAAAAGAATCTCTAAGAATGAAAGAATATTGAGAGAACTGTGTGACCAATCCAAACAGAACAATATTCGCATTATAGGGGTACCAGAAGAAGAAGAGAGAGAAAAAGGGGTAGAAAGTGTCTTTGAGGAGGTAATGGCTGAAAACTTCCCCAGTCTGGGGAAGGAGATAGTCTCTCCGGCCATGGAGGTGCACAGATCTCCCAACACAAGGGACCCAAGGAAGACAACACCAAGACATAGAGTAGTTAAAATGGCAAAGATCAATGATAAGGACAGACTATTAAAAGCAGCCAGAGAGAGAAATAAGATCACATACAAAAGAAAACCCATTAGGCTATCATCAGACTTCTCAACAGAAACCTTACAGGCCAGAAAGGAGTGGCATGATGTATTTAATGCAATGAAGCAGAAAGGCCTTGAACCAAGAATACTTTATCTGGCAAGATTATGATTTAAATTTGAAGGAGGGATTAAAGAATTTCCAGATAAGCAAAAGCTGAGAGAATTTGCCTCCCCAAAACCATCTCTACAGTGTATTTTTGAGGGACTGCTATAGATGGAAGTGTTCCTAAGGTTTAATAGCTGTCACCAGAGGTAATAAAACCATAGTAAAGAAAGTAAAACAGCAAATTACTAAGAAAATGCAAAAATTAAAATAACTATCTCCAAAGTCAATCAAGGGATAGACAAAGAGTACAGAATATGATACCTAATATATGAAGAATGGAAGAGGAAGAAAAAGGAGGAAGAAAAAAAAAAGAAACTTTAGATTGTTTTTGTAATAGCATATTAAGTGAGCTAAGTAAGACTCTTAGTAAGGAAGTTAACCTTGAACCTTTGGTAACCACGAATCTAAAGCCTGCAATGCCAATAAGTACATACCTATCAATAATCACCCTAAATGTAAATGTACTGAATGCACCAATCAAAAGACATAGAGTCACTGAATGGATTAAAAAACAAGACCCATCTATATGCTGCCTACAAGAGACTCACTTTAAACCCAAAGACATACAGAGACTAAAAGCGAAGGGATGGAAAAAGATATTTCATGCAACTAATAGGGAGAAAAAGGCAGGAGTTGCAGTACTTGTATCAGACAAAATAGACTTTAAAACAAAGAAAGTCACAAGAGACAAAGAAGGACATTACATAATGATGAAAGGGTCAATCAAACAAGAAGATATAACTATTATAAATATCTATGCACCCAACACAGGAGCACCTACATATGTGAAACAAATACTAACAGAATTAAAAGGAGAAATAGAATGCAATGCATTAATTCTAGGAGACTTCAACACACCACTCACTCTCAAGGACAGATCAACCAGACAGAAAATAAGTAAGGCGACAGAGGCACTGACAACACAATAGAACAGATGGACCTAACAGACATCTACAGTACTCCACACCCAAAAGCAGCAGAATACACATTCTTCTCAAGTGCACATGGAACATTTTCAAGAATAGATCATATACTAGGCCACAAAAAGAGCCTCGGTAAATTAAAAAAGATTAAAATTGTACCAGCCAGTTTCTCAGACCACAAAGGTATGAAACTAGAAATAAATTATGCAAAGAAGATGAAAAATCCCACAAACACATGAAGGCTTCACAACATGCTCCTAAATAACCAATGGATCAATGACCAAATAAAAACAGAGATCAAGCAATATATGGAGACAAATGACAACAATAATTCAACACTGCAAAATCTGTGGGACGCAGTGAAGGCCATGCTAAGAGGAAAGTATATTGCAATACAGGCCTACCTCAGGAAACAAGAACAATCCCATATGAGCAGTCTAAACTCACAATTAATGAAACAAGAAAAAATGAGACCCAAAGTCAGTAGAAAGAGGGACATACTAAAGATTAGAGCAGAAATAAATAAAATCGAGAAGAATAAAACAACAGAAAGGATCAATGAAAGCAAGAGCTGGTTCTTCGAGAAAATAAACAAAATACATAAACCCCTAGCCAGACTTATCAAGAAAAAAAAGAGAGTCTACTCCCATAAACAGAATCAGAAATGAGAAAGGAAAACTCACTACACACACCACAGAAATACAAAGAATTATTAGAGAATACTATGAACAATTATATGCTAACAAACTGGATAACCTAGAAGAAATGGACAACTTTCTAGAAAAATACAACCTTCCAAGGCTGACCCAGAAAGGAACAGAAAATCTCAACAGACCAATTACCAGCAATAAAATTGAACTGGTAATCAAGAACCTACCTCTGAACAAAACGCCTGAACCAGGTGGCTTCACCACTGAATTTTATCAAACATTTAGTGAAGACCTAATACCCATCCTCCTTAAAGTTTTCCAAAGAGTAGAAGAAGAGGGAATACTCCCAAACTCATTCTATGAGGCCAGCATCACTCTTTTTTTGTTTGTTTGTTTGTTTGTTTTTGATGTATTTTTTTATTAAGGTATTATTGATATACACTCTTATGAAGGTTTCACATGAAGAAAAAATGTGGTTACTACATTTACCCATATTATCAAGTCCCCACTAATACACCAATTCAGTCCCAGTGATTCCCCACACCATGTGAACTAAACATAATACCCTACAATCCCCTTCTCCCACCCTCCCCACCCACCCTCCCACACCCATCCCCTTTGGCAACCACTAGTTCCTTCTTGGAGTCTCTGAGTCTGCTGCTATTTTGTTCCTTCAGTTTGTCATCGTTGTTATACTCCACAAATGAGGGAAATCATTTGGCACTTGTCTTTCTCTGCCTGGTTTATTTCACTGAGCATAATATCCTCCAGCTCCATCCATGTTGTTGCAAATGGCAGGATTTGTTTCCTTCTTATGGCTGAATAGTATTCCACTGTGTATATGTACCACCTCTTCTTTATCCATTCATCTACTGATGGACACTTAGGTTGTTCCATATCTTGGCTATTGTAAAAAGTGCTGCAATAAACATAGGGGTGCATACGTCTTTTTGAATCTGAGAAGTTGTATTCTTTCGGTAAATTCCAAGGAGTGGGATTCCCGGGTCAAATAGTATTTGTATTTTTAGTTTTTTGAGGAACCTCCATATTGCTTTCCACAATGGTTGAACTAGCTTACACTCCCACCAGCAGTGTAGGAGGGTTCCCCTTTCTCCTCATCCTCGCCAGCATTTGTTGTTCTTAGTCTTTTGGATGCTGGCTATCCTTACTGGTGTGAGGTGATATCTCATTGTGGTTTTAATTTGCATTTCCCTGATGATTAGTGATGTGGAGCATCTTTTCATGTGTCTGTTGGCCATGTGATTTTCGTCTTTGGAGAACTGTCTCTTCATATCCTCTGCCCATTTTTTAATCAGGTTATTTGCTTTTTGGGTGTTGAGGCGTGTAAGTTCTTTATATGTTTTGGATGTTAATCCCTTGTCGGATATGTCATTTACAAATATATTCTCCCATACTGTAGGATGCCCTTTTGTTCTGTTGATGGTGTCCTTTGATGTACAGAAACTTTTTAATTTGATGTAGGTCCCATGAGTTCATTTTTGCTTTTGTTTCCCTTGCTCAAGGAGATGCATTCAGGAAGAAGTTGCTCATGCTTATATCCAGGAGATTTTTGCCTATGTTGTCTTCTAAGAGTTTTATGATTTCATGACTTACATTCAGGTCCTTGATCCATTTCGAGTTTACTTTTGTGTATGGGGTTAAACAATAACCCAGTTTCATTCTCTTGCATGTAACTGTCCAGTTTTGCCAACACCAGCTGTTGAAGAGGCTGTCATTTCCCCATTGTATGTCCATGGCTCCTTTATCATATATTAATTGACCATATATGGTTGGGTTTATACCAGGGCTCTTTTAGTCTGTTCCATTGGTCTATGGGTCTGTTCTTGTGCCAGTACCAAGTTGTCTTGAGTACTGTGGCTTTGTAGTAGAGCTTGAAGTTGGTGAGCATAATCCCCTCAGCTTTATTCTTCCTTCTCAGGATTGCTTTGGCTATTTGGGGTTTTTTGTTGTTCCATATGAATTTTAGAATGATTTTCTCTAGTTTGTTGAAAAATGTTGTTGGTATTTTGATAGGAATTGCATTGAATCTGTAGATTGCTTTAGGCAGGATGACCATTTTGACAATATTAATTCTTCCTATCCATGAGCATGGGATGTGTTTTCCATTTATTGGTATCTTCTTTAATTTCTCTCATGAATGTCTTGTAGTTCTCGGAGTATAGGTCTTCCACTTCCTTGGTTAGGTTTACTGCTAGGTATTTTATTCTTTTTGATGCAACTTTTGAATGGAATTGTCTTCCTGATTTCTCTCTCTGCTAGTTCATTGTTAGTGTATAGGAATGCCACAGATTTCTGTGCATTAATTTTGTATCCCGCAACTTCGCTGAATTCAGGTATTAGATCTACTGGTTTTGGAGTAGATTCTTTAGGGTTTTTTATGTACAATATCATGTCATCTGTAAACATGGACAGTTTAACTTCTTCCCTGACAATCCCTGGTGCCTTTTATTTCTTTGTGTGGTCTGATTGCCATGGCTAGGACCTCCAGTACTATGTTGAATAGAAGTGGGGAGAGTGGGCATCCTTGTCTTGTTCCTGATCTTAAAGGAAAAGCTTTCAGCTTCTCGCTGTTAAGTATAATGTTGGCTCTGGGTTTGTCATATATAGCCTTTATGTTGAGGTACTTGCCCTCTATACACATTTTGTTGAGAGTTTTTATCATGAATGGATGTTTTTTTTTTCAAATGCTTTTTCAGCATCTATGGAGATGTTCATGTGGTTTTTGTCCTTTTTTTTAATATAATTTATTTTATTATCATTAATTTACAATTACATGTGCAATATTACGATTATTAAACTACCCCTTCATCAGGTCCCCCCCACCAACCCCATTACAGTCACTGTCCATCAGCGTAGCGAGATGCTATAGAATCACTACTTGTCCTCTCTGAGCTGTACAGCCCTCCCCGTGCCCCCCCAACATTACATCTGCTAATCGTAATGCCCCCTTTTCCCCTCTTATCCCTCCCTTCCTGCCCATTTTCCCCAGTCCCTTTCCCTTTGGTAACTATTAGTCCATTCTTGGGTTCTGTGAGTCTGCTGCTGTTTTGTTCCTTCAGTATTTTTTCTTTGTTCTTTTTTTTTCTTTTTTTAAATATAATTTGTTTTATTATCATTAATTTACAATTACATGTGCAATATTACGATTATTAAACTACCCCTTCATCAGGTTCCCCCCCACCAACCCCATTACAGTCACTGTCCATCAGCGTAGTGAGATGCTATAGAATCACTACTTGTCTTCTCTGAGTTGTACTGCCCTCCCCGTGCCCCCCCAACATTACATCTGCTAATCGTAATGCCCCTTTTTCCCTCTTATCCCTCCCTTCCCGCCCATTTTCCCCAGTCCCTTTCCCTTTGGTAACTATTAGTCCGTTCTTGGGTTCTGTGAGTCTGCTGCTGTTTTGTTCCTTCAGTTTTTTTCTTTGTTCTTATACTCCACATATGAGTGAAATCATTTGATACTTGTCTTTTTCGGCTTGGCTTATTTCACTGAGCATAATACCCTCTAGCTCCATCCATGTTGTTGCAAATGGTAGGATTTGTTTTCTTCTTATGGCTGAATAATATTCCATTGTGTATATGTACCACCTCTTCTTTATCCATTCATCTACTGATGGACACTTAGGTTGCTTCCATTTCTTGGCTATTGTAAATAGTGCTGCAATAAACATAGGGGTGCATCTGTCCTTTTCAAATTGGGCTGCTGCATTCTTAGGGTAAATTCCTAGGAGTGGAATTCCTGGGTCAAATGGTATTTCTATTTTGAGTTTTTTGAGGAACCTCCATACTGCTTTCCACAATGGTTGAACTAATTTGCAGTCCCACCAGCAGTGTAGGAGGGTTCCCTTTTCTCCACATCCTCGCCAACATTTGTTGTTGTTTGTGTTTTGGATGTTGGCCATCCTCACTGGTGTGAGGTGATATCTCATTGTGGTTTTAATCTGCATTTCTCTGATGATTAGCGATGTGGAGCATCTTTTCATGTGCCTGTTGGCCATCTGAATTTCTTCTTTGGAG
This sequence comes from Smutsia gigantea, assembly GCA_032199065.1. NCBI lineage: Eukaryota > Metazoa > Chordata > Mammalia > Pholidota > Manidae > Smutsia > Smutsia gigantea. Next base: position 444,772 of record JAVSCE010021377.1, on the reverse strand, counting down.
AAGTGTCTATTCATGTCCTCTGCCCATTTCTTAATTGGATTATTTGCTTTCTGTTTGTTAAGGTGCATGAGTTCTTTATATATTTTGGATGTCAACCCTTTATCAGATACGTTTTTTATGAATATATTCTCCCATACTGTAGGATGTCTTTTTGTTCTACTGATGGTGTCCTTTGCTGTACAGAAGCTTTTCAGCTTGATATAGTCCCACTTGTTCATTTTTGCTTTTGTTTCCCTTGCCCGGGGAGATATGTTCATGAAGAAGTTGCTCATGTTTATGTCCAAGAGATTTTTGCCTATGTTTTTTTCTAAGAGTTTTATGGTTTCATGACTTACATTCAGGTCTTTGATCCACCTTGAGTTTACCTTTGTGTATGGGGCTAGACAGTAGTCCAGTTTCATTCTCTTACATGTAGCTGTCCAGTTTTTCCAACACCAGCTGCTGAAGAGGCTGTCATCTCCCCATTGTATATCCGAGGCACTTTTATCAAATATTAATTGACTGTATATGTTTGGGTTAATGTTTGGATTTTCTATTCTGTTCCACTGGTCTGTGGGTCTGTTTTTGTGCCAATACCAAATTGTCTTGATTACTGTGGCTTTGTAGTAGAGCTTGAAGTCAGGGAGTGTAATTCCCCCTGTTTTATTCCTCCTTCTCAGGATTGCTTTGGCTATTCGGGGTCTTTTGTGGTTCCATATGAATTTTAGAATTATTTGTTCCAGTTCATTGAAGAAAGCTGTTGGTAGTTTGATAGGGATTGCATTGAATCTGTAGATTGCTTTAGGTAGTATAGCCATTTTGACAATATTTATTCTTCCTAGCCAAGAGCATGGGATGCATTTCCATTTGTTAGTGTCCTCTTTAATTTCTCTTAGGAGTGTCTTGTAGTTTTCAGAGTACAGGTCTTTCACTTCCTTCGTTAGGTTTATTCCTAGGTATTTTATTCTTTTTGATGCAATTGTGAATGGAATTGTTTTTCTGATTTCTCTTTCTGTTAGTTCATCATTAGTGTATAGGAAAGCAACAGATTTCTGTGTGTTAATTTTGTATCCTGCAACTTTGCTGAATTCAGATATTAGTTCTAGTAGTTTTGGAATGGAATCTTTAGGGTTTTTTATGTACAGTATCATGTCATCTGCAAATAGTGACAATTTGACTTCTTCTTTACCAATCTGGATGCCTTGTATGTCTTTGTTTTGTCTGATTGCTGTGGCTAGGACCTCCAGTACTATGTTGAATAACAGTGGAGAGAGTGGGCATCCCTGTCTTGTTCCCGATCTTAGATGAAAAGCTTTCAGCGTCTCGCCGTTAAGTATGATGTTAGCTGTGGGTTTGTCATATATAGCCTTTATGATGTTGAGGTACTTGCCCTCTATACCCATTTTGTTGAGAGTTTTAATCAGGAATGGATGCTGAATTTTGTCAAATGCTTTTTCAGCATCTATGGAGATGATCATGTGGTTTTTGTTCTTCTTTTTGTTGATGTGGTGGATGATGTTGATGGATTTTCGAATGTTTTACCATTCTTGCATCCCTGGGATGAATCCCACTTGATCATGGTGTATGATCCTCTTGATGTATTTTTGAATTCGGTTTGCTAATATTTTGTTGAGTATTTTTGCATCTACGTTCATCAGGGATATTGGTCTGTAATTTTCTTTTTTGGTGAGGTCTTTGCCCGGTTTTGGTATTAGAGTGATGCTGGCTTCATAGAATGAGTTTGGAAGTATTCCCTCCTCTTCTATTTTTTGGAAAACTTTAAGGAGAATCGGTGTTATTTCTTCTCTATATGTCTGGTAGAATTCAGAGGTGAATCCATCAGGCCCAGGGGTTTTGTTCTTGGGTAGTTTTTTGATTACCAATTCGATTTCGTCACTGGTGATTGGTCTGTTTAGTTTTTCTGTTTCTTGCTTGGTCAGTCTTGGAAGGTTGTATTTTTCTAAGAAGTTGTCCATTTCTTCTATGTTTTCCAGCTTGTTAGCATATAGATTCTCATAATATTCTCTTATGATTCTTTGTATTTCTGTGGGGTCCGTCGTGATTTTTCCTTTCTCATTTCTGATTGTGTTTATGTGTGTAGATTCTCTTTTTCTCTTAATGAGTCTGGCTAGGGGTTTATGTATTTTGTTTATTTTTTCAAAGAACCAGCTCTTGGTTTTATTGATTTTTTCTATTGTTTTATTCTTCTCAATTTTATTTATTTCTTCTCTTATCTTTATTATGTCCCTCCTTCTGGTGACTTTGGGCCTCATTTGTTCTTCTTTTTCCAATTTCAGTAATTGTGTCTTTAGACTATTCATTTGGGAATGTTCTTCCTTCTTTAAATAGGCCTGGATTGCAATATACTTTCCTCTTAGAACTGCCTTTGCTGCGTCCCACAGAAGTTGTGGCTTTGTGTTGTTGTTGTCATTAGTCTCCATATATTCTTTGATTTCTGTTTTGATTTGGTCGTTAACCCATTGATTAATTAGGAGAGTGTTGTTAAGTCTCCATGTATTTGTGAGCCTTTTTGATTTCTTTCTAAAATTTATTTCTAGTTTTATACCTTGGTGATCTGAGAAGTTGGTTGGTAGGATTTCAATATTTTTGAAATTACTGAGGTTCTTTTTGTGGCCTAGTATGTGGTCTATTCTGGAAAATGTTCCATGTGCACTTGAGAAGAATGTGTATCCTGTTGCTTTTGGGTGTAGAGTTCTGTAGATGTCTGTTAGGTCCATCTGTTCTAGTGTGTTGTTCAGTGCCTCTGTGTCTTTACTTATTTTCTGTCTGGTTGATCTGTCCTCTGGAGTGAGTGGTGTGTTGAAGTCTCCTAAGATGAATGCATTGCTGTCTATTTCCTCCTTTAATTCTGTTAGTATTTGTCTCACATATGCTGGCGCTCCTGTGTTGGGTGCATATATATTTATAATGGTTATATCTTCTTGTTGGACTGACCCCTTTATCATTATGTAATGTCCTTCTTTATCTTTTGCTACTTTCTTCGTTTTGAAGTCTATTTTGTCTGATACAAGTACTGCAACACCTGCTTTTTTCTCTTTGTTGTTTGCATGAAATATCTTTTTCCATCCCTTCACTTTTAGTCTGTGTATATCTTTGGATTTGAGGTGAGTTTCTTGTAGGCAGCATATAGATGGGTCTTGCTTTTTTATCCATTCTGTTACTCTGTGTCTTTTGATTGGTGCATTCAGTCCATTTACATTTAGGGTGATTATTGATAGGTATGTACTTATTGCCATTGCTGGCTTTAGATTCGTGGTTACCAAGGGTTCAAGGGTTGCTTCTTTACTATCTAACAATCTAACTTAACTTTCTTGTTAAGTTATTGTAAACACAGTCTGATGTTTCTTTATTTCTCTCCCTTCTTATTCCTCCTCCTCCATTCTTTCTATAATAGGTGTTTTATTCTTTGCCTTTAGTTAGTATTTGGATGGTCTGCTTTCTTTGCTATGATTTTTTTTTCTCTGGTGACATCTTTTTAGCCTCAGGTGTGCTTCCATCTAGAGCAGTCCATTTAAGATATCCTGTAGTGGTGGTTTATGAGAGGCAAACTCTCTTAACTTTCGTTTATCTGGAAATTGTTTAATCCCTCCATCATATTTAAATGATAATCGTGCTGGATACAATATTCTTGGTTCGAGGCCCTTCTGTTTCATAACGTTAAATATATCATGCCATTCTCTTCTGGCCTGTAAGGTTTCTGTTGAGAAGTCTGATGATAGTCTGATGGGTTTTCCTTTGTAGGTGATCTTTTTTCTCTCTCTAGCTGCCTTTAATACCCTGTCTTTATCTTTGATCTTTGCCATCTTAATTATTATGTGTCTTGGTGTTGTCTTCCTTGGGTCCCTTGTGTTGGGAGATCTATGAGCTTCGGTGGACTGCGAGACTACTTCCTTCCCCAGCGAGGGAAAGTTTTCAGCAATTATTTCTTCAAAGACACTTTCTATCCCTTTTTCTCTCTCTTCTTCCTCTGGTACTCCTATAATGCGAATATTGTTCCGTTTGGATTGGTCACACAGTTCTCTTAATATTCTTTCATTCCTAGAAATCCTTTTATCTCTCTCTGCCTCAGCTGCTCTGTACTCCTGTTCTCTGTTTTCTATTCCATTAACAGTCTCTTGCATCTCATCCATTCTGCTGTTAAGCCCGTCGATCGCTTGTCTGATTTCTGTATTGTCTTTCCTCAGTTCCCTCACTTCCTCCCTCAGCTCTTGCACATTTCTCTGTAGGTCCATCAGCATGGTTATGACTTTTATTCTGAATTCTTTTTCAGGGAGGCTGTGCATTTCCATCCCTTCAGACTCCCTCTCTGGGGTTGTCTGGTTGATTTTGGTCTGAACCATATTCCTCTGTCTTTTCATGGCTGTATAATTGGTCACTGATAGTTGCCACGTATGTCAGCTGGGCTCTTTAAGACTTTAAAAAGAGAAGAAAAAAATAGAGAAAAAAGAAGAAAAAAAAGAAAGAAGGAAAGAAAGAAAAAAAGAAAGAAAAGAAAAAACAAAAACAAAACAAAAAATAAAACAAAACAAAAAAAACAAAAAAATGCCCACCGGACGTAGATTCTGTGGGAATGCTCTAGGTGGCGCTATTGCCCCACTATTCCACAGCTGTGACTGTGCCGCTCCGCAGGGCCCTTTATCGCTCTGGCAGGGGTGGGAACGAATAGGAGGCTGTTGATCTCAGTGAGAAGTGTTAAGTATGGCTACGCTTCCTCAGTCGCCAGCTAAGGCGTCTGAAACTCCCCAGGACTCCCAGCCTGCTGGGCTGAGTGTGCTGGGGCGATCCGGCTCCTCCGCTGGGCTCCTGTCTCTTTAAGACCGCTGAAGAAAGCGCACGCTTTTTTTTTTCCTTCCCTGGAGCTGGCTGCAAGCACCCTGGCGCATTCCCTGCTCAGATCCTGCCCCTCTGTCTCTCCAAATCCGCTGCCCGGCGCGATGGGGGTCAGTGCTCCCCGCGCAGATCCCCGGGGCTGGCTACTTCGCGGGGTGCACTTCCACTCCCTCCTGGCTCTGGATCCTCTCCTCCCGCCGGTGCACTGGGGTGGGGGAGGGCTCGGGTCCCGCCGGGTCGCGGCTCCGTATCTTACCCGCCTCTTGGGGTGCCGAGTCCTCTCGGGTGTAGCTGCACGCTGTGCACTTTCCTGTGTATTCTCGTCTCTCTTTTAGGAATAGATGTATTTTCTGTGTTTTCGTAGATAAATATAGTGTTGGGAGGAGATTTCTGCTGCCCTGCTCACACGGCCATCTTCCCGGAAGTCCTGTTTTTGTCTTTCTTTTTGTTGATGTGGTGGATGATGTTGATGGATTTTTGAATGTTGAACCATCCTTGCATCCCTGGAATAAATCCTACTTGATCATGATGGATGATCCTTTTGATGTACTTTTGAATTCAGTTTGCTAATATTTTGTTGAGTATTTTTACATCTATGTTCATAGGGATATTGGTCTGTAGTTTTCTTTTTTTGTGGTGTCTTTGCCCAGTTTTGGTGTTAGAGTGATGCTGGCCTCATAGAATGAGTTTGGAAGTATTCCTTCTTCTTCTACTCTTTGGAACATTTAAGGATGATGGGTATTAGGTCTTCACTAAATGTTTGATAAAATTCAGTGGTGAAGCCATCTGGTTCAGGGGTTTTGTTCAGAGGTAGGTTCTTGATTACCAGTTCAATTTTATTGCTGGTAATTGTTCTGTTGAGATTTTCTGTTCCTTTCTGGGTCAGCCTTGGAAGGTTGTATTTTTCTAGAAAGTTGTCCATTTCTTCTAGGTTATCCAGTTTGTTAGCATATAATTGTTCATAGTATTCTCTAATAATTCTTTGTATTTCTGTGGTGTGCGTAGTGAGTTTTCCTTTCTCATTTCTGATTCTGTTTATGGGAGTAGACTCTCTTTTTTTTCTTGATAAGTCTGGCTAGGGGTTTATGTATTTTGTTTATTTTCTCGAAGAACCAGCTCTTGCTTTCATTGATCCTTTCTGTTGTTTTATTCTTCTCGATTTTATTTATTTCTGCTCTAATCTTTAGTATGTCCCTCTTTCTACTGACTTTGGGTCTCATTTTTTCTTGTTTCATTAATTGTGAGTTTAGACTGCTCATATGGGATTGTTCTTGTTTCCTGAGGTAGGCCTGTATTGCAATATACTTTCCTCTTAGCATGGCCTTCACTGCGTCCCACAGATTTTGCAGTGTTGAATTATTGTTGTCATTTGTCTCCATATATTGCTTGATCTCTGTTTTTATTTGGTCATTGATCCATTGGTTATTTAGGAGCATGTTGTGAACCCTCCATGTGTTTGTGGGCTTTTCATTTTCTTTGCATAATTTATTTCTAGTTTCATACCTTTGTGGTCTGAGAAACTGGCTGGTACAATTTTAATCTTTTTTAATTTACCGAGGCTCTTTTTGTGGCCTAGTATATGATCTATTCTTGAAAATGTTCCATGTGCACTTGAGAAGAATGTGTATTCTGCTGCTTTTGGGTGTAGAGTCGTGTAGATGTCTGTTAGGTCCATCTGTTTAATGTGTTGTTCAGTGCCTCTGTCTCCTTACTTATTTTCTGTCTGGTTGATCTGTCCTTGAGAGTGAGTAGTGTGTTGAAGTCTCCTAGAATGAATTCATTGTATTCTATTTCCCCCTTTAATTGTGTATTTGTTTCACATATGTAGGAGCTCCTGTGTTGGGTGTACAGATATTTATAATAGTTATATCTTCTTGTTGGATTGACCCTTTCATCATTATGTAATGTCCTTTGTCTCTTGTGACTTTCTTTGTTTTGAAGTCTATTTTGTCTGATATAAGTACTTCAACTCCTGCTTTTTTCTCCCTATTAGTTGCATGAAATGTCTTTCTCCATCCCTTCACTTTTAGTCTCTGTATGTCTTTGGGTTTAAAGTGAGTCTCTTGTAGGCAGCATACAGATGGGTCTTGTTTTTTAATCCATTCAGTGACTCTATGTCTTTTGATTGGTGCATTCAGTACATTTACATTTAGGGTGATTATTGATAGGTATGTACTTATTGGCATTGCAGGCTTTAGATTCGTGGTTACCAAAGGTTCAAGGTTTACTTCCCTACTCTCTAAGAGTCTAACAACTCACTTAATATGCTATTACAAACACAATGCGAGGTTCTTTGTTTCTTTGTTTGTTTGTTTCCCTCCTCCTTTTTCTTCCTCCTCCATTTTTTATATCTTAGGTATCATATTCTGTACTGCTTGTCTAGTCCTTGAATTGACTTTGGGGATAGTTAATTTAATTTTGCATTTTCTTAGTAATTAGCTGTTCTATTTTCTTTACTGTGGTTTTATTACCTCTGGTGACAGCTGTTAAACTGTAGGAACACTTCCATCTATAGCAGTCCCTCAAAAATACACTGTAGAGATGGTTGTGGGAGGTAAATTCTCTCAGCTTTTGCTTATCTGGGAATTGTTTAATCCCTCCTTCAAATTTAAATGATAATCTTGCTGGATAAAGTAATCTTGGTTCAAGGCCCTTCTGCTTCATTGCATTAAATACATCATGCCACTCCCTTCTGGCCTGTAAGGTTTCTGCTGAGAAGTCTGATGATAGCCTGATGGGTTTTCCTTTGCATGTGATCTTATTTCTCTCTCTGGCTGCTTTTAATAGTCTGTCCTTATCATTGATCTTTGCCATTTTAATTACTATATGTCTTGGTGTTGTCTTCCTTGGGTCCCTTGTGTTGGGAGATCTGTGCACCTCCATGGCCGGAGAGACTATCTCCTTCCCCAGACTGGGGAAGTTTTCAGCCATTACCTCCTCAAAGACACTTTCTACCCCTTTTTCTCTCTCTTCTTCTTCTGGTACCCCTATAATGCGAATATTGTTCTGTTTGGATTGGTCACACAGTTCTCTCAATATTCTTTCATTCTTAGAGATTCTTTTTTCTCTCTGTGCCTCAGCTTCTTTGTATTCCTCTTCTATAGTTTCTATTTCATTTATCATCTCCTCCACTGTATCCAATTTGCTTTTAATACTGTCCATTGTGTTCTTCAGTGATTGGATCTCCGACTGGAATTCATTCCTGAGTTTTTGAATATCTTTCCGTACCTCCATGAGCATGTTAATGATTTATATTCTGAACTCCCTTTCAGGGAGAGTCATGAGGTTCATATCATTTAAATCTTTCTCAGGAGTTGTATTCATAATTTTACTCTGGACCAGGTTCCTTTGGTGTTTCATATTTGTATATGGCGCCCTCTAGTGCCCAGAAGCTCTACTCCCTGGAGCTGCTCAGCCCCTGGAGCAATGTCAGGGGTCGCAGTGGAGTGGTATTGGTGCCTCCAGGGAGGAAAGAGCTATTTCCTGGTTCCTGGGTGCTATGTCCGTCTCCACTGCCTGAACCAGTGGGCTGAGCATACAGGTATAAGGCTCTGTGCTTTGCGTTTGTAGTTTCTGTAGACAAATCTTCCCTCTTGCTTGCCTAACGCCAGGGTAGGGTTTCCCGGTTTGCAAGCCCAGTGGGGCTGGCCAGGAGAAAGGTGCCCTAGTCTGCCTGTCACAGAAGGGGATCTTGGAGCTGTGTAGGCAGCCAGGGAGCTGGAGCACCTGAAGATCGTGAAAGCTCCCAACCTGCTGGGCAGAGTGCACCCGGACAATTTTGCCTACGTGTCCTTTCTACTGAGCTGTAAGCTCTGTGCAATCCTTGCCCCTTTAGCAGCCCTCTTGCTAAAGGCTTCTTTGTTAGGAAGTCTCTCAGACTGCCAGCCTTTCTTTTGTCCCTGAGCAGCTGGGTATGGATCCCTGCTTTCCACAAGCAGCTGGAATCTTAGTCTCTCCAGAAATTCTGCCTATCTTAGCTTTCCAACCCCCTAATTATGAGAGTATCTTGCAAGCACCATGAAATGTAAGTTTGTGCTCCCAGAGCAGATTTCCAGAGTTAGGTATTCAGCAGTCCCAGATCTCCACTCCCTCCCTGCTCTGTTCCTCTTTCTCCTGCCAGGGAGCTGGGGTGGGGGGAGGGCTTGGATCCCTCAGGACCACGCTTTAGTACGTTACCCTTTTCCATGATGTCTGCTCATCTTCAGGTGTATGCCGTTTGTTGCAGTCCTCTTTCCTGTTGCTCTTTCAAGACTAGCTGTATTAGATATATTTTCATATTATATGTGGTTTTAGGAAGAAGCCTCTGTCTCCCCTCTCACGCTGCCATCTTTCCCAGCAACACTCTTATACCAAACCCAGGCAAAGACAACACAAAAAAAGAAAATTAGAGACCAATATCCCTGATGAACATAGATGAAAAAATACTCAACAAAGTATTAGCAAACCAAATTCAAAAATACATCAAAAAGGTCATCGATCATGATCAAGTAGGATTTATTCCAGGGATGCAAGGATGGTACAACATTAGAAAATCCATGAACATCATCCACCACATCAACAAAAAGAAGGACAAAAACCATACGATCATCTCCATAGATGCTGAAAAAGCATTTGAAAAAATTCAACATCCATTCATGATAAAAACTCTCAACAAAATGTGTATAGAGGGCAAGTACCTCAACACAATAAAGGCCATATATGACAAACCCGTAGCCAACATTATACTTAACAGCAAGAAGCTGAAAGCTTTTCCTTTAAGATCGGGAACAAGACAAGGATGCCCACTCCCCCCACTTCTATACAACATAGTACTGGAGGTCCTAGCCATGGCAATCAGACCACACAAAGAATAAAAGGCATCCAGATTGGCAAGGAAGAAGTTATGCTGTCCCGGTTTGCAGATGACATGATATTGTACATAAAAAACCCTAAAGAATCCACTCCAAAACTACTAGATCTAATATCTGAATTCAGCAAAGTTGTCAGATACAAAATTAATATGCAGAAATCTGTGGCATTCCTATGCTCTCACAGTGAACTAGCAGAGAGAAAAATCAGGAAAACAATTCCATTCACAGTTGCATCCAAAAGAATAAAATATCTAGGAATAAACCTAACCAAGGAAGTGAAAGACCTATACTCCGAGAACTACAAGACATTCATTAGAGAAATTAAAGATATCAATAAATGGAAACACATCCTGTGCTCATGGATAGAAAGAATTAATATTGTCAAAATGGTCATCCTGCCTAAAGCAATCTACAGATTCAATGCAATTCTTATCAAAATACTAACAGCATTCTTCAACGAACTAGAGAAAATCATTCTAAAATTCATATGGAACAACAAAAAACCCCAAATAGCCAAAGCAATCCTGAGAAGGAAGAATAAAGCTGAGGGGATTATGCTCCCCAACTTCAAGCTCTGCTACAAAGCCACAGTACTCAAGACAATTTAGTACTGGCACAAGAACAGACCCATAGACCAATGGAACAGACTAGAGAGCCCTGGTATAAACCCAACCATATATGGTCAATTAATATATGATAAAGGAGCCATGGACATACAATGGGGAAATGACAGCCTCTTCAACAGCTGGTGTTGGCAAAACTGGACAGTTACATGCAAGAGAATGAAATTGGGTTATTGTTTAACCCCATACACAAAAGTAAACTCGAAATGGATCAAGGACCTGAATGTAAGTCATGAAACCATAAAACTCTTAGAAGACAACATAGGCAAAAATCTCCTGGATATAAGCATGAGCAACTTCTTCCTGAATGCATCTCCTTGAGCAAGGGAACCAAAAGCAAAAATGAGCTCATGGGACCTACATCAAATTAAAAAGTTTCTGTACATCAAAGGACACCATCAACAGAACAAAAAGGCATCCTGCAGTATGGGAGAATATATTTGTAAATGACATATCCGACAAGGGATTAACATCCAAAACATATAAAGAACTTACACGCCTCAACACCCAAAAAGCAAATAACCTGATTAAAAAATGGGCAGAGGATATGAAGAGACAGTTCTCCAAAGACGAAAATCACATGGCCAACAGACACATGAAAAGATGCTCCACATCACTAATCATCAGGGAAATGCAAATTAAAACCACAATGAGATATCACCTCACACCAGTAAGGATGGCCACCATCCAAAAGACTAAGAACAACAAATGCTGGCGAGGATGAGGAGAAAGGGGAACCCTCCTACACTGCTGGTGGGAATGTAAGCTAGTTCAACCATTGTGGAAAGCAATATGGAGGTTCCTCAAAAAACTAAAAATACAAATACTATTTGACCCGGGAATCCCACTCCTTGGAATTTACCCAAAGAATACAACTTCTCAGATTCAAAAAGATGTATGCACCCCTATGTTTATTGCAGCACTTTTTACAATAGTCAAGAAATGGAAACAACCTAAGTGTCCATCAGTAGATGAATGGATAAAGAAGAGGTGGTACATATACACAGTGGAATACTATTCAGCCATAAGAAGGAAACAAATCCTGCCATTTGCAACAACATGCATGGAGCTGGAGGATATTATGCTCAGTGAAATAAGCCAGGCGGAGAAAGACAAGTGCCAAATGATTTCCCTCATTTGTGGAGTATAACAACGATGACAAACTGAAGGAACAAAATAGCAGCAGACTCAGAGACTCCAAGAAGGAACTAGTGGTTACCAAAGGGGAGGGGTGTGGGGGGCAAGTGGGGAGGGCGGGAGAAGGGGATTTTGGGGTATTATGTTTAGTGCACATGGTGTGGGCGATCACGGGGAAAACAGTGTAGCACAGAGAAGGTAAATAGTGAATCTGTGACATCTTACTACACTGATGGACAGTGACTGCTGTGGGGTATGGGCGGGGACTTGATAATATGGGAAGTGTAGTGACCACATTGTTTTTTCATGTGAAACGTTCATAAGAGTGTATATCAATAATACCTTAATAAAAGATAAATAAATAATAATAATAATAATAATAATAATAATAATACCTTAATAATAATAAATAAAAAAGACCTTGTGTTGGAGGAGGCCAGTTAAGGAAAGGAAGTCTAAAAAGGCTTCTTGGGGAACAGTTTTTTAAAAAGGTTGAGAAATGGCGCTGAACAAATGAAGGCTTGTGCTCACACAAAAATCTGTAAGGAAACACTTAGAGTGATTTCCTCATAACTGCCCAAACCAGGAAACTACCTACATGCCCTTCAGTCAACACAGGGACCCTGAGGCCCTGCCCACAGTTGCCCACATGGCAGCTCGGTGGAGGCGGAGAGGCCAGACCCAAGGCCACCAGCTGGGGGCCCTCACCAGTGCCTGCTGGGTAAGGCTCAGATGGACAGCTGACTGGGTGCCGCATGAAGGGCCGGCGGCCTCTTGGGGGCGCCGCAGGTAGCCATCTGAGTGTGGCAGTGGTGGCTGTGCGGCCATTTGCATGACACCCAGGCTGGAACTGTGCCCGCACGTGACATCCTAGCAATCCAGACACGAGCCGGGTGTTGGCTGGCATCTACCAGAGGTGAGTCCTACCCCACACTAGCACGCACGTTGGCACCCACACGGCGGGAGGAAAGGGAAAGTTCCACTTCCAGAAGGGTCCACAGAGTCACCTTTATTCTCCTAGGATATGACAAATTCTTTTGTTCTGCAGTAGCTGGTTCTTTAATTTCAGAAAAGGTCCTTGTGCACGTCTGTCATTACACAGAAATAATTGAACACTTCCCTTTTGTTTAAGAAGCCAAAGTGGGTGCAGGAACGTGGCCGACGAGTCTATGCAGCTCTGGCCTGGGCCCCAGATCCAGTGAGGACCAACCTGCTGGCCTTCCTGCCCACCTCACTCCCTCAGGATTTCCTTCCATGGTGGGCCTGCCACCTGCCAGCTTCCTCCCATCGGCGCTTGGCAAGTGTTCTCTGCAGAGCCTGCTGGCCCTCCCGCGCTCCTGGCTCCTGTCCCAGCCCCAGCACTGAGTCTCTCTTGCTTTTGTGAGCTCACACACACTTTAATTTACCTGGAAGCTCAAAGGAATTGCCCAAACCTATCCTTTGGCTGGTCTTCATGTGTGTGTGTGCTTAATCAACACATTAGTCACTGAGGAGCTCTGGGGCAAGTGGAAAACCCTCCCTGTCCCGTTTCTTAGTTCTTTAAATCTACTAAACAATATTTCTTTAAGTATTTAAATACTGCAAATCAGACACACACCAAATTAAATATTTAACAAAGTTAAAATTTCCAAATATTTAGGTATCAGTTACAGAGTATTTAATCAAATTCCCCAAAGCAGCTAACTGAAATCACATCTATGACACAGGTTCATCAGATTCTCCCAATATTTGTTCCCTCTGGAGGGCAAAGGACACAACTCACAGCGACAGCAAGTTGCACAGCTGGGGGCTTCCTGACCGCTGGCCCCAGCCACTCCAGCCACACCTGCTTCCTCAACATCTGCCCTTATCTGGGTCCAGGACCTCGAGGAGATCAGACAGGTAGGGGCTGGGAGGCAGGAGCTGGGAGTCTGCTGGAGCAGGATGGGCAGAGGGAAGGGGGTGGTGAGGCACGGCAGGAAGCCAGGAGCACAGACAGCTCTCCCCGTGTGCCCCCAGCCTTGGCGATGGTGCATCCTGCGGAGAAGCCTAGCTTCTGAGAAGATTTTCCACAGCTGTCCTGACATCCCCGTGTCTCCTGCCGACTCAGCCTTCTTCGTGCCACCCTGCCAGGCAGTCCTGGAGGAAGGCGGACCACCCTGCCAGGCCATGAGGGTCGGCCAAGTGTGCAGTGGGTGAACACACAAGCACATCTCACCAAGGCAGGGCAGGCCGTGGCTGTAACAGTCCTCGCGCAGCAGCTGCTCATGGCTGGAGCTGGTACTTACGACCATTTCTTCCCACCGCCCCTCCCTCTGCCCTCAGCAGCACAGCTGTGGGCAGCCCCTGCCGGCGGGTGACTCTGAACGTCCTGCCCCATGGGCTCTCACCCTCTTCCCTGGCCAGCAGGCCTGACGCTGTGTCCCCTCCTTGCCTGTTGGTTCCCTGGCATGGAGGATCCAATGTGGCCGGGTGGCAGAATGGCCTGATGAAGACATGGCCAAGTCCTCCGACAGAAGTGGTCTTCCCCAGCCTTCGAGAACTGGAAGTTGCAGGAACAGGAAGCAAATATTCCTCGAGTGGATCAGAGGTCCTAGTGAGAGGAGCCATCCCCATTTCCACCCCTTGATCCCCAGCTCCATGGATCCTGGCTACCGAGAAAGAGCACCATGTACAGGTTGCTGTGTATACTATATCCTGGGAGACACAGCCCCAGCCCTGCAGGGCGATGGCCCCTAGCGGACACTGTCACCCAGTCTCCAAAAGGCCACTAAGGACACCTATTAGATTGGCCAAAATCTGGGACCCTGATGACACCAAATGCTGATGAAGACGTGGGGCAGCCGGAGCTCTCACCCCGGCTGGAGGCAGTGCAAGAGGTGCAGCCACTCTGAAAGGGAGATCGGCCATTTCTTATAAAACTGAACATCCTCTTACCATACAATCCAGCAATCACACACCTTGGTTTTTACCCAAAGGAGCTGAAAACTTGTATCCACCCAGAAACCTGCACATGGACGTTTGCAGCAGCTTTACTCATAACTGACCAAACTTGGAAACAACCTAGATGTCCCCCAGTGGGTGACGGATACACGGACTGGTCTTCCCAGATGGTGGGGCCTTATTTGGGGCTGAAAAGAAATGACCGTCAGGCCAGGAAGAGCTGTGAGGAAGCTTATGCACACATCACTAAGTGCAGGAGCCCATCTGGGGAGCAACACGCTGTGACATGCCAGCCCCACGATGCCTGGAATGGCCCAGACGCGCTGACAGTGATGGGGGAATAGTGGCTTCCAGGGAACAGGGGGAGGGAGGGTGGACAGGCTGACCCAGAGGATTTTTTTTTAATAAGTTTATTTTGATATCATTAATCTACAATTAAATGAGTAATATTATGGTGATTACACCACCCCCTTCATCAGGTTCCCCCCCCCAACCCCATTACAGTCACTGTCCATCAGCGTAGTGAGATGCCATAGAGTCACTACTGACCCAGAGGATTTTAAGGGCAGTGAAACCATTCAGTGTGGTATCCAACATTCATGGCCCGTACATGTCTTAAGTTCACACCTGAGCATATTTTTTGAGCGATTGCAGGTGCCGTTGTACTTTAGTTCCAGTGCACACCTATTCATGACCAGCGCCTGGCGTCATGTCTATGGTGGTGGTGCCCTGGGAGCCCTTTATCAGGTTGAGGAGGTTCCCTGCCATTCTTGGTTTGCACAGTTTTTATTGGGAATAGATGTTGGACTTGTCAAACTCTGTTTTTCTTTTTTGCATTTCTGTGGTAATCACACAGCTTTTCTTTTTGGCCTGTTAGAGTGAACCACGCTGGTTGGTTTTCAAATGCAGGTAAAACTTGCAGTGCCAGACAAACTCCACTTGGTCACGATGTATATTCTTTTAAAAAAATCTTGTTGAGTTCAATTTCCTGATTCTAACTTTTTGTATATTTGTTCGTGTCAGATGTGGCTCCGTGGTTTTATTTCCCTGTAACACCTTTACGTGGCTTTGATAGCCAGTCATGCTGGCTTTGCAGAATGCATATGTGTGTACAACAGTGTCACGTCCAATGCCTGGTCTCATGATGTGTGGTCCTCACAGATGGCATGCTTTTTCCTTTCAGCTGTTGGTCCAGAGTCCCTAAGACTGACTTGGTGCCCAACTAGGGTCTTCCCAGTGTCATGACCCTCCCCACAAACCTGCTCTCCCACCCTGGAGAGCCAGTCCTGTCTCATGGCCCCTCGGGCTTTGGCGTTGGTATGGTTGCTGTTTTCCTTGCACATTTGGGGAAGGATCTGCTACCTGCTCGAAGAAGCCATGGCTGGGGTCTTTCTCACTGCCTACCTGCTCACCTGGACTCGGCTTGCATCCTCAGTGAGGGTTCTCAGGGCCACCAGGAGCTGTGCTGAGAGCTTGGAAAGCATATTTGGTATTCTCTGCCCATTTTGTTCAGAACATCAGCCCAGGAAAGTGAGACTTGCCTTTCATTCATGTCTAAATAGCAGAGGACTATCTGCAAGAACTCCACCTCGACTAAGAAACAAAAGCATTGTAGCTGCCAATGGTCTTCATTTCCAATGAGGGAAATGCCAAATTGAATACAATCTTGATTTTGTTTTCTCTTTTAAATGCCATAAATTGCATTATCCTCTGTGATTTTTGCTCTTCAGAGTGGGATCCTCTGCTTGGCAGCACATGTCAGCTAGGATCCTCAAAAGGCAGGATTCCAGGGCCCACCCCACCCAGCCTGCTGAATTACAACCTGCTTTGTGACAAGACCCCAGTGATTCTATGCACATCATGGTCTGTGTTAGCGCCATGCTTAGAATCTTCTAAGATTTTTATTGATGTGTGTGGATAAAATGAGAGTTCCTGTGGCCAGGATTCTCACCTGGCCCTGGTTGACTAGCTCACTGCACACCTGTGGGCAATACATAGCTGTTGACTCTATATAACGAGCTCCACCCAGTGCTTTGGGCACGACACAGTGGTACAGCTGCAGGGCTGCAGGAGAGCAGAGCAGAGGCTGAAGTGGTGGCAGTGCCGAGGACAGAGGCCCAGAGGATGGCTGGGCAGACAGAGGATCCCAGAGGCAGAGACCGGCTTGCTGCATACAGACTCGCTCTGAGTGAACGGGAATTAATGACTGACCTGCCACCTGAAAATAAAGTTGGGGATAACCCTTTCACCCCAAGAACAGTCTTGCTGTCATTTTCTTTGGTCACATTGAATCCATAGCGAACTTGCCTGGGGCTGAAACCCATCAGCAAGACAATGTGATTCTATATATTTAGTGCTTCTATAACTTTGCTTTTTAAATTTAGGTATTTCAGTCATCTATAATTTTTGTGTTTGGTGTGTAAAAAGAAGTGTTCTAAGTGAATTTTTTCTTAATGATCGATCAGCTGTCCTGTTATCTTTTGCTGAGTACTCCATCATTTCCCTACAAGCAACATATTAAGGGGGGAAAAGAAAGGCAAATTATGAAATCGCATGCATAATATGATCTTGTATTTGTTCAAAGAAAAGACCCTGCAGGAGAAATGAATAGCATCCCAAAGATAAATGTCCTGGTTCCTGGGCATCCTGCCGGCTGAGATGGGAAAAGGGTTGAGAGGTGGGTACAATAATTATTTTGAGCCTGCAAAAATATTTCTTTCAAAGACCGTATATTGCATGATGCCATTTATACGAAATGCCCAGAACAGGCAAACCCATGGAAGGAGAAAGGAGAAGAGGGGTTGCCTGGGGGCGGGAAGCTGCGGATTGCTAGTAACTGTGGGGACCCTCTTCAGGGTGATGCGACCTTCTAAAACTGGCTGTGCCGCTGTGTGACACAATACCAACTGCCGACAGGACACTTGACATGGAGAACCTGTGGTATATGCATCACTTCTCAGGAAAGCTGTTAAAAATCTAATTCATTGGCTGGTACTTGCGTGCACCCACCCGCTGCTCTAGGAGGAACTCCTGAATACCAGGTGTGGGTGTTTCCACCTGGCTACAGACCGCCTGGTCACCCCTGTGGTGGGAAAGCTGTCTCATCGGTCCACAGTTAGGGCCGCAGACGTGCCCCGTGCATGCTGGCAAGGGGGCCCCACATCGCCCACGGCTCCGTCGACTCCCGATGGAGCCCTACTGGGATAGGTGCCTCTGGAATGTTCTGCACTGCCCACCGAGCCGGGCACCTGGGACTTGAGGAAATTCGGACTACTCAGCCTTGCCCCGCGGACAGTGGACCCTGGGCAGTCTGGGCCCCGAGAACACTGACCGCCTGGACCCTGCGGACGTGGGGGGGGGGGGCCTTGCTACCTCCAGCCCCCGTCCCCGCGCGCGCTCGCGCAGCCTGTGGGGAGGCACAGGGCCGAGGTACAGGGCCGAGGTGTGGGGGGAGGGGCCGGACGGGGCTTGTTCCGGGGAGGGGCCTGGAAGGGGTGGAGCCCAGCTGGCTGCGGGCGGATGGCGGGGCGGGCCAGTCAGGGGGTGGGGTTACCGTTGGGGGCGGGGCTGCGCGGGCGCGCTGCGGGCCCAGCGGTTTCCCGCCCTCAACGTCGTCGCAGGCCGTCAGGCCGGTCCGCCGGCCCGCCCGCGCGCCCCGCCGTTGGCACCGGCATGTCGGGTCCCGGGCTGCGGGAGCCGCCGCAGGCGGGCGGGCCGGCGGGCCCCGAGAGCGCGGACGCTGCGCCGGGTGAGGCGGGGCTGAGCTTCACGGCCACCGACCTGAGCCTGGTGGAGATGACGGAGGTGGAGTACACGCAGCTGCAGCACATCCTCTGCTCGCACATGGAGGCGACCGACGGCGACCTTGACGCGCCTCGGCTCTGCCTTCCTGGCAGCGGCGCCGGGCGGCGCGGCGGCGGCGGCGCGGCGCCCGTGTACCCGGTGCTGTGCCCGCCCGCGCTGGCCGGCGGCGGCGCGCGCGGCGCCCTGCCTGGGCCACGTCGACCTCCAGGAGCTGCGCATGATGCTGCTGAGCGAGGCGGGCGCGCCCCCCGCGGCCGAGAAGACGCCGGGCGCCGACGGGGGCCCGGGCGCCGCCCGCCCCAAGGCCGACGGCAAGGAGAACGCGGCGGCCGAGGGCGCGCCTGAGGCGCGGGCCAAGTCGGCCGTGCGCGTCCGCCTGGAGGACCGCTTCAACAGCGTCCCCGCCGAGACCCTGCCCGCCCCGCGAAGCGCTGAGCCCCCCGAGTCGGGCGTGGCGCTCAACAAGTGGGTCCCGGGGCGCGGGCGGGCCGGGCGTAGAAGGGGTGTAGACCAGGCACCCGCTAGCCTCTCCCCGTGTGTAGGCAGGAGCGTAGCCGGGCCGTGGCTGGCCGCTGCCGACCCACTTGCTGCAGGTCTCAGCAGGGAGCAGGCCGTGCTGGGTCTGGGTGTAGGCGCAGGTGACCCCCGTATAAAGCCACGAGCCTCCTGGTTGGCATCTTAACGGAGCAGACCTCAGTGGGCCTGGGTGCTGACCTGAAAGGTCGCGGGGTCTGTGCAATGCCAGCGAGCAGGTACTTTCGAGTGCTAAGTGCACCCCTGAAGTGTTCCCTCTTGTGCGCACTCTTGAGGGTGTCCACATGGAAGAGAGAGAAGTGTACAGAGGCTCCCGAAGACCAAAGGTTTTCCCCAAGTTACCTACCCAAATGTCAGAAGACATCTCTGCTTCCTCCTGCGTTGACTGAGGTTAGGGCTGGCCTGAACAGAGGTGCAACCCTGTGGAAGCCAAGTGTCATATTGTGAGGCTTTGAACATAAAGTGCAGCTTCACCCCGCAGGCAGACTGCCAGCCCTTAAGTGATCTCCCAGGGACGCTTTCCGTCCCCACCGTGTGGTTTTTCCCCACTTTGCCTGTAGCCATCAGATCTGGAAGGATGGCTGAGAAACGAGCGTCAGAGGTGCTGTGGGAAAGGAGGAATACATAAGAGGACACCCGGTGCCACTGACCTCTGTGAGGGAGGCGATTTGAACTTGTCAATGCCCCACTCGGGGACAGTCATGGAGAATTCCTAACAGATTCCAGCTCCTATCTAGAAAATCTAACGTTGACCATCAGGGTGTGGTAGTGAGCAGTTGAAGTGTTTCAGGACACTTCCCTGCCACGCTCTAAACATGTTGCTTCTGTGTTTCTTTTGTCTTGTCAGTTTGGTGACTCTTATTCGACATCCATCCGACTTAATGAATGTTCCTCTTCATCAACAAAAATGCACAACGTTAGTGAAAAATAAAACCGCAGCTGCAGCTGCCTTGCAGTTGGCGTACCCTCTGTTCACTGCAAATGCCTGCTCTGCGAGTGGGAGCGCTAACCTTCCACAAACACAGGTAGGGAAAGTGGTTTGTGAAGCTTTGCTCTTTTCCTTATTGGATGGGTAAGTTTTATCTTAGTTGAGTCCCAAGGATTTTTTTTTTCTTTCATGGAGCTTAATAACCTCTTAAAAATCGAGTGTTTTATGTGGTTTGGGAATATTTAAATCCTCATGTGCACCTTAGCTTGGAATTTCATACAAACCAGCTCTAATGTTACTTGTTAGAAGTGCATCTATTTGTGTGTTAAAGAGAATATTAAGTCTGCTGATAAAGTTCCTGTTGCTCCCTTTTTTTGCAGAGTTCTAGTAACTCATGTCCTATACTTGAAGCTACCAAGCACCAGGATAATGGATTGCCTAGAGCATTTTCTTTCTCTTACCAGCAAGAAACTGAATCCACAAAACAGACTTTGGGTGGTAGAAACAAAGGTTTGCCTGAGCAGGTTTGGATTAAAGTGGGAGGTAAGATGAGGCAGAAGGTGCCGGGCTCCCCTCCTGCTGGAGCTTTGTGCCTGATGTCACTGTGACCTTGGGTCCGGGAGGGAGAGGCACTTTAGGACCATCATAGGGGTCCTTTTTCCACCCCTTTCCCCAGGCACCTCACTGAACATTCTTCTGCATATTTGTACTGAGTATGGGAACAATGAATTTGGAGGCTGCTTTTTCTTAATGGTAATGTCAGTAACCAGAAAAATTATAGACTTCAAGTTACTGGAAGCATTCAATAGGTCTCTTTCCTTATTTATACCTCGTGAGTGAGGCAGGAGTCTGAAACCTGCAAAAAGCTTTCGGGGACAATCTACAGTTGGGCAGAGGAGTGAGGTGGGGTGATGTGGAGTTTCAGAAATAAACTGCTAAAGGCAAATTTGCTCACCTCAAATATGAACTCTCAATCCCTTTTCCCTTGGAAACACATGGTTTCTCAAGTTATCCAACAAAATAGCACAGCTCACACTAAGCTCGTCAAGAGCTGAGGGATGCAGGACAGTGATGGAGCATTTACTGCTTTCCCCGTGTTTCTTTGTGATGGTGACATTTTATGCAAAGGTTTATGTTAACATTTGTAAGGCGTAAAGACTAATGTTAAAATAGTACCTGTGCTGAGTACTCAGCTTAAGGAGTAATTCCTATTACCTATCCTCGTGATACCTCTCCATATCTCCCTTGAAAAATTATAACCATCCTGCAGTTTGTGTTGAGTGATCCTTTCTCTGTGGAGAATATGGCTTTGTGTGGCATCTGGGCAGTGTGCATCACCCACACACACTACTCAGAAGCCTGCTGTTCTCTGATGGAAATTTGACATATTTCTGTAGCATAAATGAAAGCTATGATGAGACTACGTCGCTTATGGGGAGAATTGCTTGTAGGGGCAAGATGTAATTGATCTTAAGCCACTTGGGTTTTGTCCTCCTCTGAACATTGCAGTTAGAACATCAGTTGTCAGAATAATTATATATAAAGAAAATCTTTTGGAGAAGTATTTTCAGCTTTTGTTTCCTTTCTGAATATGAGAAGCATCAAAAAGTGCTGGATTTCTCTGTTCATAGATGACAGTTAACACCTATTAACAAAAAAGGGGGACTTTGACAAGGTCATTTTGATTACACAGTATTGGGAGTGTTTCATTGTAGCCATAGATTTTGTAGCCTGGAGGTTGGCGCTACCTGCTCCTCTGGAATCCTGCAGCCCGGCCCTTCCCTCAGTTCTGGGTGCCCCTCCCAGATTAACATCTTGGATTGAAAATGCATTTGTGGGGATAAGTTACAAGGAAAAATAAATTAAAATGCCCTTTTGTCTTATTTGCAAAGAAGAAGCGCTATGTAAGCAAGTGGTCAGTAAGAAGAGTCGGAGCAGAATCCACCAACCAGACATGGATGTACAGCGAAGGGCCCTGGGAGAGATCCAGAACGTGGGCGAGGGTTCTGCCGCCACACAGGACGCCTGGCAGTCAGTGGAGTCCTCACAGGCGAGCCTCGGGGAGCAGGCGCAGAGTGGGCCTCCAGGAGGGCGGTCTCAGCGCAGGGAGCGGCACAACCGCATGGAGAGAGACAGAAGGTAATGGCTGTGGCGTGAGGACCGGGCCACCAAGCCTTTCACAGTTATTAGCGGCAGCAGACGGCTCCTGCGTGCAACAGCTTAGTCATCTCTGTGTTCAAAGGGAGGGAAAGTTGGCAAGAATAAACACTGCCTTTGTTTTGCTAGGTGGGTCGGGGTCCCCAAGACTACCTCTAAGTTGGATGACACAGTGGGAGGACTCATGGTGTTGATTCATTACAGAGGAAGGGCTCAGCAGAGGCAAGCAGGGAGGAATGGGGGGAACAGACCCAGGCCGCCAATGCAGTCACCCCTGCACGTCTGCCCCTGCCAGTGCCAGCCAGGGAAGCTGGAGGCCCTGTGCCCCAAGACCTTACAGGGCAGCCGTGCAGGCATTCCCTGCCTGGCACGCAGCCAGGCTGCACACCTCTGGAAGGAGAGTGGAAGGCGAGCCAGTGTTTAACAAGAGCCTTACTGTCTGCACAAGCAGGGAGCCCCTCCTAATGAATGGAGGGGGGACCCTCCCAAAATCTGAGTTCCCAGATACCAGTCAGGGACCAGCCTCACGAGCAGGCCTTCCCGAGGAGCGGTGGTCGGCTCCAGGGACACTCTGCTCACAGCAGATGGCTGAGTCTTGCTGGTTTTTTTCAAGACTGTTGAGGAAAGAGGAGGTTAAAACTTCAGCTTGTTTATCTATAGAGTTCATTTGTACTGTTGTAGAATTAGAAGGTGCTTAATTTCTTTCTGTTGTAGCTGGGTTTTTTCATGGTGTTTCCCTAACATGAAATTGATTAACTTGGTCATTTATTGAGTACATTGTACCAGTTCCTGTTTTAGACTCAGGAAATACAGCAGAGCAAGACATCTTTAGCCTGTGAGCCCCAGTGCCAAACTAAGGCAATTTATTTCTTTTCAAAGGGAGGTATTAAAGCTAGCTGGCTAGCTAATTATCTTAAACATGTATACACACTCTAACTGAAGGACTTCACTAACTCACTGTAAACTGTAAAGGATGTTTTTCCTACTCTGACATTAATAAACATTTATTAAATACATATTATGTGAAAACCCTTATATGTTGACAGTGAAAGTTTGAAATCCCGTTCTGCCACTTCCTAGTTTAACAACCTGCAAACGCTTTGCCTCCTGTCTGGAGTTTCTCCTCTGAAACAGAGAGACTATGTGCCTAATAGATCTGAGTTGAGGGGTGAAGGAGCTGCTGTGTAAGGAGCCTAGAAGTTAGGGAGTATCTGGGAAGTGCCAGCTGTTGTTTCTGTCTTGCAAGTCTCTACATAAAGTTCTAAGTGTGCAGTTGGGAAGATGAGAACGAGAGCCACATTGAGTAAGTAGCTCAGCGTCAGCTTGTATGGGACTTAACATGTTACCGAATGGAACGTGTGAAAGTCAAAAGTGGTTTAATAATTTAAATCACGACTTGAGTCTTCCTATCTCTCAAAAGACCAGGTTTGGGATATTAAAAGGCTATGGTCTGTGACCGTTTTTGAACCAGGGCCCCTTGGAGAATCAAAACTGTGCCTCCTTGCTGTGAGTTCATTCCTTAGGGTTGTATTAGGGCAGCTTAGTAAGTGTTGGGTGAAACAGTGACTTGCCCAGAAAAGGCATGGACAGTTTTGCTTGTGCATTCAGGGTGTTTGAAATCCATCGTTGGTCCAGACTTGAGCCTGTCCCTGTCTCCTGGCGGTGAGAAGTGGATAGGGAAAGCTCCCGGGCGGCAGGTCTGCGTGGGCGTGCACTGTGTGCCCTTGGGCCCCTGGTTTGCCCTTCTCCCGCTGCTGCCGCGCTATGTGGCTCCCCTGGACTTTGACTGTAGGCGCAGAATCCGCATCTGCTGTGACGAGCTGAACCTTTTAGTCCCGTTCTGCAACACCGAGACTGATAAGGCAACAACCCTGCAGTGGACCACGGCGTTCCTGAAATACATTCAGGAGAGACATGGGGATGCTCTCAAAAACGTGAGTGTTTAGGCCGGCATGGTGTCAGAGTGCCGTAGCCCTCTGCGCTCTTTACACACGCATCCCCTGAGCTGCATTTGTCCCTGGGACTCTGGGTCAGATGCCGAGTCCGCCAGCCCGTGAATGGCATGGCCGTCCCTTGCCGCAGTGTTAAGGGCAGTCCAGATTTGTTCACAAAGTGACGGAGTAGTGACTGAGTGTCACTCATCAGAGAGAAGCTTGAGCACCTGCTTCGTGCAGTGGACTGTGTTAGGGCTTCAGGGTTTCAGAGGCCTGGAAGTGCCTTTGCTTTCAGAAAACTCTGTGAAAGGGATGAAGTAAAAAGAGCAAAAGAAAATAGGGACAGACAAACATCCAGTAAGTAGGCTGGACGTCAGCCCTTTTCAGAAGGCAGAGAAGAGAAGAAATGCTCTTGTGGGTGTGGTGCTCCTGGGGACCACTGGGGGCTTTGGCTGAGCATCTGGTTCCTTAGTAAGTGCGCACAACCTCGGTCCTGTCTCTTGGGCTCCAGGGAGCAATCTTGGCTCCTGTGGGCCAGATGCTTGGTGTGGGTGAAGCCCTTTCTGGGGGTTCAGATAAAAGGTGAGGTGTTGTGGCATTGGGTCCTGTGCTCTGCCTTGGGGACCTCGGTTTCAGGTACTGCCCCAGAATTCTGATGCTCAGGATGTGTGGTGAGGCCCTAGTGAAGTGAGCCTAGTGCCCTGGTTTTGTCCCTTGTCCTTGCTGTCATGCCACTGCACAGACTGCAGCGTGAGTCTGATGGGAGGCTGAGTGGAGGCTGGCGCAGCAGATGCAGAATCTCTTTGCAAAGAGCCTCCTGTGTTTGGCTCCTGGGCCTGCCGCAGTGTGCGCTCAGACTCTGTCCTCTGGGTGTCCCTGTCTGTGTCCATGTGGCATTCACGCCCTGTGAGTCTCGTGACTCCATCGAGTTCCTTCCTTCACCGTGTTTGGCTGCGTCTTAGAGCAATACTTTATCAGATTTCTTCTAATTGGATCATTATGGTTATTTATAATGCAGTTACTCTTCAATATTATTTGTTAGAGGTAGACTATTGGTTAATTTTAATAAAGCTTTTATATTTTAAAAATTGACTTAATGTTTGCTTCTGTGTACCTAGTATTATTGATGGAATTCATTCAAATATGATGAAGGTGCTCACAACAGAAAATCGAGTATCTATGCAGATTAAATAGGTTAATTAGAGATACTGTATTATTATGTATACATTAAGCCTCCTGGATATTTCTGAAATTTAATGACATTGAACTTGTAAATTGTTTCTGGGTCAGGTTCTAAGGCCCATCAAGAAACAGGCTGTACTGACGCCAGGCAGGCTGCTCGGGAGCTGCCTGCTCGGTAACCTCCCCTCTGCCTGCGTGAATACTTTTCTCTTAAAGACATAGTCATGAGAGTCGCAAGTGATTTTCTTAAATGAGTTTAGAACACATTTCATTCCACACATCTACTCTTGCCGGGCTTCTGTTCAAGGGGGTACTCTGAATGAGGCAGACCTCGTGGAGGGAGCTGGTGCGTGTGGGCCTCCTGCAGAGGGACCTCTCGGGTCCCTGTGCAGGGCGCTCTGGGGGGTTCAGGCAGGAGCCACAGGCCAACCGTAAAAATTAAACAACCAGTTATTTTATGGCAAATGAGTTTATTTGGCAACAGCAGGGGAATTGCGTTTAGGAAGTGAGCTAGGCGACCACGGGTGCGTGGAGGAGGCAAGGGGAAGGTCCCTGGGCTTTCAGAGGAAACAGAGGGCTGTTCCCACCAGCAGTTCAGAGGAGGACGATGGGTTGCCGAGGCCGGGAAGGGCTCTTGAGTCCCTTAAAGGGGGAGAGGCTCCCATGACGGCCACCCTGGTCACGGTCTTGCTGGCAGCCAGGGCACCCCTTTAGGCCTCCGCTCGTACTCTGCATGCTGTGTCCGTCACCCTCACAGGCCCGCTCCCGCCAGCATGGCATGTCACAGAGGTCCCCGGGCTGCTGAGAGCAGGGTGTGTGGAGCGGGGCTGGGCCCACTCAGTCTGGGGCGGGGAGGTGGGGGTGGCAATTGCCAGCTGAGGCTGGGGAGGGCAGGGTGGGTGGCGAACTGCAGCTGCTTTCAGCTGGGCATTCAGTGCCGGTAGGCTGGTCAGTGAGTCTGGAGTGCTTCCGTGTTGTCTACAAATGGGTGGTTCACTTTGTACTTTCTAATGAACCGGTGCTGCAAACACTTGTGCCCCCACCCAGTTGCGCTTCCTCATGCGCCCAGTGCCCTGTGAGCTCAGACAGATGCCGTGAGGTTGCCTCCTAAAACCTAGAGCCATGTCCTGCCTCGAGGGCCAGGGTCCAGCTCGGTCCTACTCATTGTCTTTCTCCTTCGTCATCGAGTACCTGGCCACACTCACATAACCCAAAGTGTTTTAAAAATGATGTTTATAGCTGTTTGATTTTTTTCCCCCAAATCAGCATCCACCCATGGATTAGGCAGTGCATTTAATGATGTTTTAAGTCTCTTTAAGCCACAACAATCCAGCTCCACTCACGGTCACTTATGGCATTAAGATTTTGAAGTGATCAGGCCAGATGTCTGCAGAGTTCTGAATTTAGGTGATGGCCTTTACTTATGGTAACCTAAGTTTTTTGATATAATTTCAAATTTACAGAAAAATTACAAGTAGTTAAGAGCTCCAGGTATGCCCACCCTGTTTTTCCCAGAAGCCAGGGCTGACATTTTGCCCCATTCGCTCTCGCTCCAGCTCCCTCTTTATATATCTTCTTGAACCGTTTAATAGTAGATTGCAGACACCATGCCCCTTTCCCAGTATTTACGTGTGTATTTTTAAAGAATAAGTACATGATCTTACATAACCAGAGTACAAGGCTCAAAAATCAAGAAATTCAACAGCAGTGTAATACTATTGTCTGATTCAGGGTTAGTGTTCAGATTCTGCCTGTTGCCCCAGTTATATCCTGTACAGCTTTTTTCCCAGTCAGGACACGATCCAGGGTAGTGTAGTTGTGGGATGACGTTTGGAGTCATGAGTGTGAACGTCAGCAAGGCTCTGGGGACTGGGCCTCCCTCCCCAGCTCCCCTCCTGTCCCATCTGAAGCAGGCCTGCCCTGCCCCACCGCTGCCCACTTCTCCTGCAGGACCAGCATGGGGTGTTAGGTTTATTAGGTGCACACATGCCATTGCGTCCCCATTGCTGTCCTGCGTGCAAGAACCCTGGGTCCCCTTCCCCTGCCAGCAGCCACCCATTTCCTTGCTCGCTCAGCTGCAAAGTGCAAAGGAATCTCTCTCCTTTCTTCCACAGGCTTTGACGGCCACATCCCTGTTAGCCAGTGACAGGTGTAGGGGGCAGCAGTGCTGACCCGCCCTCCCTCCCCCAGCCTCCCTGTCCCCGTCCATGCACTCCAGGCCTGGAGCTGGGTGCTGAGGGAGCCAGGGGTCTCACCGTGGGCATCCGGTGGTGCCTCCTCCACCCTCCCAGATGGGATCTGGGCTTTGGCTTCCGGCTGGGGCTGCCTGCCAGCTCCTGGTGGCATTCGGGCCCGCCCCTGGCTTCAGGGCTTCTACTCGGCAGCTCCCTGTCCAACCACGTGCCCCCTTACCCTGTGTCGTCCCTAGGTCCTTGTCTGTGCCCCAGTGTCTGACACCCTTGGCTGCCCTGGGCACGAGAACCGGCTTCTGGGCTTGTTCTGCTCTGCTGTCTTTGAGGGGGCAGTGGGGGCGGTGGTTGTGCTTTTTCAGTCATAATTTGCTTTTATGTTAATTATTTTAATATCTTATTCTTTTTTTTAAGTTTTATTTTTTCTGGTGGCTTGAGTTAAAAGTTCATTTATTTTCAGTTTTCCTAATTTTCTAAAGATCTTCAAAAATTTTAGTGATATCTTTTTGTTTAATGCAATATGTCCAAAATATTGTCATTTGGGCATTTAATTGCTGTCTAAAAATTATCAGTGGTGTATGTTCCTTTTGTTCTTGCTTCATTCAGGTCCATACAATAAAATGCACACATCTCAGTGTGCAGCCCCATGCAGTCTGACGTGGGCATACATTCAGGTAGCCGTCACCCAGATCAAGATGTCAGACATTCTCACTAGTTTTTCCCCCTTTACCTATTTTGCCCATCCCCTGCACGGCAACCACCAGTCTGTTCTCGGTGTCTGAGTCTGTCTCAGTTTTGTTTGTTCATTTGTTGTTGTTTTTTTTTTAGATTCCATATATAAGTGAAATCATAAGGTATTTGTCTTCCTCTAGGTCCATTCATGTTGTTGCAAATGTCAATATTTCCTTTTTTATGGCTGAGTAATATTTCACGGTGTATATGCTCCACCTCTTCTTTACCTATCTACTGACGGACACTTTGGTTGCTTCCATATCTTGGCTATTGTAAATAATGCTGCAATAAACAGGGGTGTATAATTTTTTCAAATTAGTGATTTTGTTTTCTTCGGGTAAATTCCCAGAAGTGGAATTACTGGGTCAAATGATATTTATATTTTTAGTTTTTTGAGGAACCTCCTTACCTCTTTTCACAGTGGCTGCACCAATCTACATTCCCACCAACAGCGAAGAAGGGTTCCCATTTCTCCACATCCTCACCAGCATTTGCTATTTTTTGCCTTTGGGATAGTGGCCCTTCTGACTGGTGTGAGGTGAAACGTCATTATGGTTTTGACTTGCATTTCCCTGATTAGCCATGTGGAGCATCTTTTTATGTGCCTATTGGCCATCTGTATGTCTTCTTTGGAGAAATGTGCTCAGGTCCTCTAACCATTTTTTAATCAGGTGTATTTTTTAGTATTGAGTCATATGAGTTCTTTATATATTTTGGATATTAATATCTTACCAGATGTATCACTACTGATATCTTCTCCCATTCCCTAGGTTGCCTTTGTATTTTGTTGGTTTCCTTTGCTGTTCAGAAGCTTTTTAGTTTGATGTTGTCCTACTTATTTTTGCTTTTGTTTCTTTTGCCTGGGGAGACATGTCCTAAAAAAAATTACTAATGCCAGTATTCAAGAGTTTACTGCCTATGTTTTCTTCTAGGAATTGTATGATTTCATGTCTTATATTTAGGTCTATAACCCATTTT
Source organism: Smutsia gigantea (assembly GCA_032199065.1). Lineage (NCBI taxonomy): Eukaryota > Metazoa > Chordata > Mammalia > Pholidota > Manidae > Smutsia > Smutsia gigantea. The sequence continues at coordinate 415,972 of JAVSCE010021377.1, read as the reverse complement.
GAGTTTGTTTTTGTGTATGGTCTAAGGTGATCTGTGCATTTAAAGCAGATTTCTGTTGTAGTGATCTTTTGAAAACATCCCACAGGTTAGGGTGTTTCTAAGTAGTTCATTTATTTATCTCTAAACATCTGAATAGATGTCTTCAAAGGTTTTCATTATCTCTAAATATCTTATAATTTCATTTGTTTGCCTCTTCAACATAGGAATTCTCTAGGAATTGGTTCTTTTACATCTGTGTAGGGGTTTCTGTCTTTAAGAACAGCTTTATGTCTGTTTCTCACACTTATCACACTGTGATCAGTGAAGATGGGCTGTATAAAAAAGCAGTCTTTCAGTTTGTTGAGGCTTCCATTGTGACCTCTTGTGTGGTCAATTTTCTAAGAGTCTGTGTTTATTTGGAAAAAATATGCTTTCTGTTCCCTGTTGGCAAATTCTCTGTTAGCTTGAGATCATTCACTGCGATCAAGCCTTGCCTCTCCTGCCCTTGTCTCTCAGACTTGCCCCGAGAGGCCAGTGTGGTGTTCCCAGCATCACTAGCTCAGTCACCTCTCCTGAGAGGAGAGTCCCCTCGGTCTCTGCTTACACAGATCAGAGCTCAGTTAGGCGCACACACATTCCTGCCTGTTTGTGTCAGTTTCTTTTAACTCTTTGCCTTCCACTCCCTCTTACCTCCGTACAGACAACCCCAGCTTTTTTCCTCTTCATGACTTCCTGGTATAATGTCCTGATGTGTAATTGGAACCATCTCTTTTTTTCCTACTAAGAAATACTATTTTTATTATTGGCATTCTCAGATTTACAAATCTAATGTGACTATGAGTTTTGGCCAGACATCATCTCAGGGTGTTGTAAGAATCCTTAAGCCTTAGTTATTTCTCTTACGTTTTGTTGAAAATGGATGCCCACTGAGAGTGGGCGGCAGTTACAAGCTTCCCTCCGACTGGGGTGCAGGGCTGGAGGTCCGCGGTCTCACTCATCGCAGCTGTTCCTGCTCCTGCGAATGTATCCAGGGACCCTGCGAGAGCCCGGAGCCACTGCTTAGCCCTTCTGGCGAAGCACTCGGAATAAAGATGGACACCCAGCCAGCCTCATCTGTGTGTGAAGATCTCTCCAAGTACTTTGTTATATCTGAGAAATGATTGTTTTCTATTTCTGACTTCCCTTTAGTTATTCTCAAAGCTAAATTCTACCTTCTCAACTGTAGACAAATATTTCATATTTGGGCTTTGGGTGTCAGAATATAGGAAATTACCAAAATGTGGTACATCTTATGTTGCACTGAGATCCTAAAACCTTTGAAAGTTTCGTAAGAAAATATGGATATATTGATGCACAGCTGCGGCTTCAGAGCATAGGTGTTGTGGGCATAGCCTGTTTTATTGCTTTAATGCACTTTGCAGATATTATGTTTCTTACAAATTAGAGGCTCAAGTCCTAGCCACGGCAATTAGACAACACAAAGAAATAAAAGCCATCCAGATTGGCAAGGAAAAAGTTAAACTGTCCCTGTTTGCAGATGACATCATATTATATATAAAAAACCCTAAAGAATGCACTCCAAAACTACTAGATCTAATATCTCAATTCAGCAAAGTTGTGGGATACAAAATTAATACGCAGAAATCTGTGGCATTCTAATACACTAACGATGAACTAGCAGAGAGAGAAATCAGGAAAACAATTCCATTCACAGTTGCATCAAAAAGAATAAAATACCTAGGAATAAACCTAACCAAGGAAGTGAAAGACTTATACTCTGAAAACTACAAGACACTCATGTGAGAAATTAAAGAAGATACCAATAAATGGAAAACACATCCCATGCTCATGGCTAGGAAGAATTAATATTGTCAAAATGGCCATCCTGCCTAAAGCAATTTACAGATTCAATGCAATTCCTATCAAAATACCAACAGCATTCTTCAACGAACTAGAAAAAATTGTTCTAAAATTCATATGGAACCAAAAAAGACCCCGAATAGCCAAAGCAATCCTGAGAAGGAAGAATAAAGCTGAGGGGATTATGCTCCCCAACTAAAAGCTCTACTACAAGGCCACAGTAATCAAGGCAATTTAGTACTGGCACAAGAACAGACCCATAGACCAATGGAACAGACTAGAGAGCCCTGATATAAACCCAACCATATATGGTCAATTAATATATGATAAAGGAGCCATGGACATACAATGGGGAAATGACAGCCTCTTCAACAGCTGGTGTTGGCAAAACTGGACAGCTACATGCAAGAGAATGAAACTGGGTTATTGTTTAACCCCATACACAAAAGTAAACTCGAAATGGATCAAGGATCTGAATGTAAGTCATGAAACCATAAAACTCTTAGAAGACAACATAGGCAAAAATCTCCTGGATATAAGCATGAGCAACTTCTTCCTGAACGCATCTCCTCGAGCAAGGGAAACAAAAGCAAAAATGAACTTATGGGACTACATCAAACTAAAAAGTTTCTGTACATCAAAGGACACCATCAAGAGAACAAAAAGGCATCCTACCATATGGGAGAATATATTTTTAAATGACATATCTGACAAGGGGTTAACATCCAAAACATACCAAGAACTTACACACCTCAACACCCAAAAAGCAAATAACCTGATTAAAAAATGGGCAGAGGATATGAAGAGACAATTCTCCAAAGAAAAAAATTAGTTGGCCAACAGACATGTGAAAAGATGCTCCACATCACTAATCATCAGGGAAATGCAAATTAAAACCACAATATCACCTCATGCCAGAAAGGATGGCCAGCCTCCAAAAGACTAAGAACAACAAATGCTGGCGAGGATGAGGAGAAAGGGGAACCCTCCTACACTGCTGGTGGGAATGTAAGCTAGTTCAACCATTGTGGAAAGCAATATGGAGGTTCCTCAAAAAACTAAAAATACAAATACCATTTGACCTGGGAATCCCACTCCTTGGAATTTACCCAAAGAATACAACTTCTCAGATTCAAAAAGACATATGCACCCCTATGTTTATTGCAGCACTTTTTACAATAGCCAAGATACGGAAGCAAGCTAAGTGTCCATCAGTAGATGAATGGATAAAGAAGAGGTGGTACATATACACAATGGTATACTATTCAGCCATAAGAAAGAAACAAATCCTACCATTTGCAACAACATGGATGGAGCTGGAGGGTATTATGCTCAGTGAAATAAGCCAGGTGGAGAAAGACAAGTGCCAAATGATTTCCCTCATTTGTGGAGTATAACAATGAAGCAAAACAGCAGCAGATTCAGAGACTCCAAGAAGGAACTAGTGGTTACCAAAGGGGAGGGCGGTTGGGGAGGCTTGGAGAAGGGGATTGAGGGGTATTTTGTTTAGTACACATGGTGTGGGGGATCACGGGGAAACAGTGTAGTTCAGAGAAGGCAAATAGTGAATCTGTGGCACCTTACTACACCCGAGGACAGTGACTGCACTGGGGTATGGGTGGGGACTTGATAATATGGGTAAATGTAGTAACCACATTGTTTTTTCATGTGAAACGTTCATAAGAGTGTATATCAATAATACCTTAATAAAAACAAAATAATAAAACAAAAAACAAAAAAACAAAAAAAAAAACCACACACAAAAAAAACAAATTAGAGGCTCAAGACCACTAGGGAACGTCACTGCAGGTCTGGTGGAAACAGCAAGAGAACTGGAGTCCGAAGTGGAGCCTGAGGGCAGGACTGCACTGCTGAATCTCGTAAAACCTGAACAGATGACAAGCTGCTTATGGTGAGAAAAGGGAGGTGCTTTGAGGTGGACTCTGCTCCTGCTGAAGATGCTGTGAAAACTGTTGGAATGATAAGGATTTGGAATGTGACGTGAAACTAGGTGATAGAGCAGCAGCAGGGGATTGACTGCAGTTTTGAGAGAAGTTCTGTGGGTAAAATGCTACCAGACAGCGTCACAGCTCCAGAGACGATGCAGTGAAGGAAGAGGCAGCTGGTGCAGCAACTTCACTGAGCTCTGGGTTTAGAACTTGCTGTGGCCGCCCCAAGCTCAGCAGCTACCACCCCGATGGGCCAGTGAGACCCTCCACCAGCAGCAAGATTACAAGTCTCTGAAAGCTCAGATGGTCAGCATTTTTTAGCAATAAAGTATTTTTTTAAACAGGGTGTGTACTTTTTTTTAGACATGGTGCTCTTGCATACTTAATAGACTACAGTATAGTGTGAACATAACTTGGATACACACTGGAAAACTAAAACTTCATTTGACTGGCTTCATTGCAGCAGTCGAGCCCGGCCTGCAACATCTCTGAGGTGTACCTGTAGTACCAGGTGGCAGAGCGCCAGCCAGTTCTGAGATTCGGAAGTTAAACCGGTGGCAATAACTTCCCTTCCTGTGAATTAAATATAAACCTACAGCCCAGCAACAAAAAGCGCAGTTCAAAAGATGGGCAAAGGACTCAAATAGACATTTCTCCATAAAAGTTAAGCAAATAGCCAGCAAGCACACAAAAGGCTGCTGAGCAGCACTGATGATCAGGGAAACGCAAATCGCCCCACACTGACAGCACTTGACGTCTATGAGGCATGGCTGTCATCAAAACCCAGAAAATAACAAGTCCCGGAGACGATGTGGGGGTGCGATGTAAATGGTGCGGCCGCTGTGAAAACAGTCTGGTGGTTCCTCAGAAGGGTAAACAGTTACCACATGACCAGCAAGTTCATGCTGAGTGAACCCCAGACAAATCAAAAACAAGGGCCCAAACGGATGCTTGTAGGTGAGTGTTCATGCCGCAGTATTCCCAGCAGCAAAAGATGGAACAACTGAGTGTCCAGCAGATGAATGGTGGAGCAAAGTGGGGTCTCTCCATACCACAGAGGGCTCCTCCAGAAAGGGGAGGGCGTCCTCACCCTCTGACAGCATGGATGGGCCGTAAGGGCCTGGCGCTGAGTGAGGTAAGTCAGACACTGTGTGCCCCCACTTATAGGAGGTACTAGAAAAACCAGATCCATAGAGGCAGGAAGTGGGAGGTGGGCGCCAGGGGCTGGGTGGCCTATGGGGAGCGAGTGTTGAATGGGGGATGGTGTGTCAGTCAGAGAAGATGAGAAAGTTCTGCAGATGAAGGTGGCGATGGCCGCACAGCAGGGCGAATGTGCCAGATGCTATACTTCGGGTAGAAATGGTTAAAATGGATCGTATGTTGTATATATTTTACTACAATAAAAACATAAACATAGATCTAATTGTGTAAGAGTGCTGTGCTTTTTTTCTTCTAAAAAGACTTAGGGAAATTCGTGCACACACAAAAGTGTGAGAACTGAAGCAGTCCCCATAACAGCTTCAGGCACAGTTTGTTCCAGCTGTAACTTCCCATCCTGCCACCTTCACTCACTTAGTTTACAGCAGCTCCACACTCCTCGTCGTCTCATTCACAAGCTCCCTAGAAAGAAGAGGGCCATTTAAAAGTGTGATCACACATCTTATCGTTCCAGAGACCATCCCCATCCAGATTTCTCTGATTGGCTCATGGCTGTCTTCCTGCAGTTGGCATGAACCAGGATCCAAACGTAGCCAACCGAAACATCTTTAATCTGTAATGGCTCCTGTGTCCTCTTTACTTGCCAGTTATTATCAGAGACAGAATTGTCTCTGGTGTCTGGCCTTCAGTATTTTGCACATCTGACGTCTTTTGTTGCCCAGAGGCCGATGAGATTCCCGCTACCTGCGTGCACTTGTCTCCTTTGGTGAGGCTGAGACTGACCTGTGTGCTCAAGACTGGTCAGTCTGATCCTGACCCTTTGAAGGGACATAGGGGCCAAGCCCCACGAATAAGGCTGAAACCAGCAGGACCCTCTCTGTGGGTACAGAGACTGCCCCAACGCCATGCCTGCCAGAGCCCTCACCTGTGTGCGTGGAAACCACATATGCTCAGGGCTGAGGATGTAATGGGTCCAGAGTGTGTGGGTGGGTGGTGGAAAGTTCTGGAACTGGATGGTGGTGACAGCTGCACTGTAATTTGAATGTACTTAATGCAACTGAATTGAATATTCGCAAATGGTTAAAAATGGTAAAATGTATATTTTACCACAATAAAAATAACAAATATGGCTGTTTTTAAATAGGAGAAGGCTTTCTTTACAACATGGTACAGCATTTTGAGAATCTTTTGGAAAACCAAATAAAAATAGAGTTGTGTTAACTACAGCTGAGCCTTGAACCAGGTGGGAGTTGGTGGGGTCAACCTCCCGTGCAGTGGAATATCTGCATATAGCTTTTTACTTCCCAAAAATGTAACTACTAATAGCCTATTTGGACTAGAAGCCTTGCCAATAACAGTCACACATTTTATGTGACATAAACATTAGCACATTTTATGTGTTATATGTATTGTATACTGTATTCTTACAATAAAGTGAGAGAAAATGTTCTTTAAAATTTTGACAAATCTCCAAAGAATTTTCCACTATATTTATTGAAAAAAATCAACATAGAAGTGCTCCCACATGATTCAAACCCATGTTGGTCAACAGTCAACTGCATTTGAGAAAAATGTTTGAATTCCTATTTTTATTTTATATACCCCATTACAAGATGTGACCCAAGTTTGTGAATGACACCTTAATTTAACTATATATTTTGAAGTACAGCTCTTCATTTCAATCTTTTGTGTTTCTAAACGTAGTCGTTTTTATGTCTTAAATGTCTTTTATGTTGATAAATTCAGTACATAAATGATCGTTTCTTGACTTCAGGAATTTGAAAGTGTATTTTGCGGTAAAACTGGCAGAAGACTCAAGTTGACCAGACCAGACTCTTTGGCAACATGCCCCGTGCAAGAGGGTCCACAGAGCACCCTCGCCCTGGACATGAAGTGACAGCTGAATGCCAGTTCCTAGAGAAACTGGCCATTCCTCCATGACCACAAACATCTCTGCAGCTCCGGAACTCTGCTCTGATAGTCTGCCTCTAAAGGGACATGACTCGAGTTGAGGGACTCCGGTGGGACTCTGGACTCTGAAAGCACATTTTGTAAGAATATCTAGAACAAATTATTTTACAAATGTCCTCTTAGACCATTTGGGGATGAAGACATCTTGACAATTAGTAATTTTTCAATTATCTGTCTGATTTCATCATGTTTTCTTAACATGATAACTTAAAAAAATTAACATCCTTTGTAATTTCTTTAGTCTTAAAAGGTACATTGCTTTTTACTTATTTTATTTACATTTTAAATATACCCTCTTAGCAACTGGAACAAGTTAAATAGTTCTTAACTAGAAATAGTTTGAGATTTTATCTCATTTGTTTCTCCCTCTCCCTTGCAATGATTCCCGCGGAATGGCGCTGTGTTGCGAAGTGCAGTCCTGTCCTAACCCTTCCTGGACATTTCCAGAGACTTCCTTCAAGGCCCCTTTGTCCACATGAAACAATTGTCACGGCAGGTGGCTTCAGGGCCTTCACTTTCACCTGGAGGGTCATGCTTGCTATGTAATAAATTGTAGTGTTTGGAACGGAGTTTTTCAAATGAGTGGCTTTATTTATTACAACAGATCATACCAATAGACTTTAGTGTGATACAAAGTCACCTTCAATGAATACTGTTCGTTGGAGATCAAGTTTGTCCACGGAAGCAGGAGCTGAGTCAGGGGAAACCTTTGTGTCGGAGGGATCCATACATTAATTTTTTGTTACACTGTGGGTAGTCATTAATCTGAAGATTTAATATCACTTTATTGAGATTATATTTAGTCTTTGAACAAATGCTATGTGAACAAGTTGCTGAATATTTCTTATCTGTTGGAATCGTACAAAACTGTATGTACACACTCTCTCCCTCTCAAATGCTGGATTTACAATTTTATTACATAGGGTCTGTGTCTGAGGTATGATGTCACAGCCAAACGGACAACCGTAAATACTCGCCGAGACAGAGCACTTGACAACAGCTCAGGGAAGGGATGGCTTCAGGGACCAAGTGTCCAGCTGCTGCCGTTGAGGATGTGGAGGGGTAGCCCCGAAGGCCTCGCCAGATGGCACGGCACAGCGTGCGACACTCCTGGGCAACAGCGCAGCCGCCCTGGCGTGGCCTTCGGGGCTCGCCACTCCTCACTCACCTTCCGAGGTTATGTTTTAGGAGTGTCTAGCACCCGACTTTTCCCCGCCGCCTCCCATCACAGCTCCTTGGCAGGCAGAGGTGTCACAGATGCCAGGGGGCCCCTGGGCCCCAACAGCACCGGGAAGGCCAGGATCTCCAGGAAGCCCGGGCTCACCATGGGCCCCATCACGGCCGTCTTTGCTAAGGCCAGGCACGCCTTGCAGTCCTTGAGACAGAGCGGGAAGGTGAGTGTACACGCGGTGGGAAACTACATCGCTCAGCCCACCCAGCTCTTCTGTCTCACTAGCTTACTTCTTAACTCTGGAAGAGGCCCTGGGTAGGAGCGCCGGCCACGGGGTGAGCAAGGGCAGAGGCCCTAAGTAGGGGAAGATGTGGCAGGCGCAGTAGGACATGAGCACATCGGGGTTTTGCCCTCAGCGTGGCAGCTTGGACGTGAGAAGAGATCTTTGGAGTTGCATGGAGAGTGGGTGCAGAGCGAGCAAGAGGGTCTGCACGGAGTGGCCTGTTGAGTGATGCTGGTGGCAGCCATGGGGTGGATGTGGGTGAAGAGAAGAGGAAATCCACCTGGTGGTGGCACCTGACCAGATGCATGGTGGGTGGAGGCAGAGGAGGTCAGCAAAGTTGAGACGAGGGATGTGAGCTGCAGCCTCGAGGGCCGGGAGAAGAGCATTCAGGTGTCAGGGTACCGCAGGGCCCGGGTATGGAAGGGGCTCAGGAGCTGGAGCTGACTGCCAGGGGGCCTGAGGCTCCCAGGATGTGTGTGCAGGTGGCAAAGTTTCCAGGAGCGCCTCGGAGAGGCTGGGGTGTCCCCGCTGGTGAGCAGCTCTCCCTACCCTCACCCCGTGACAAAGCATTTATGTTGGATACTGAGAATTTAAACATTCAGGGTATGTTGGGGCCAAGGAAGAAAATTCTGTTAGAATCTACTTAACAAGTAGATACAAGAGGGCCTATTTATTGATTAATGACCACTCTAGTATGTAGAAGTTTAAATTATTCCTCATCTTGGCCAGGAGAGAAATCATTCCCTTAGGAGAAAATGTGACCTGCTTGTCACCCTGGCCCTGGTCTGTACAGTTACAAAATGCAGGGAAAGATGCCCCAGCAGAAGCTTTAGTGACAGTGCCCCGTACCTTGGGGCCCCTGGTCTCCATCAGGCCCATCCAGACCCACGCCGGCCGAGCCCTTGTCTCCTCTGTCTCCCTGGTGGCCTGTCATAGGTATTGACAGAAGCATGTTTAGAACACCTGATGCAAGTTTAAGGAAAGCCCTCTGGTGTGTCGCAAGCCACACCATGAGCTTGTATAGGGTGCCCACTTCTTAAGCTTTCTGCTGAAGTAAAACACATTTAGGGAAGTACCCACGACACATTGGACGTGAAGGCGTCAGACAGAATGAACCTACTGTGTGACTACCCAGCGTCCGAGTGGGCACTTTTGATGGTATTTTAGTTTTGTTTAAAGTATTTTTGCCTGTTGAGCAGCTGAGTACCTGTTTTGTATTCTTGCTGTCATGAGTTTGACCCACAAGTCACCTAAGGGTGTTTGGGATGGTCCCTCTGTGTCATTCCAGCCTTCCACTCCTCCTGGCCCTGGGCACTGAGGCGTGCTGAAGCCCGTGTGTTGCACGACAGGACACATGCACAAGTTATTGTGCAGTTGAGTTTCCGGCAAATCAGCCTTCCATGGGCACAGCGACACGGACAGGAGCATTTTGCAAGCAGTCAGCCTGCTGTCAGTGCACTGGTGTCAATGGCAGCCAGGCCAGCTGTGTGCAGACTGGTGCAGCAGCGCGTATTCCTGCCACTGAGTGGAAGGTGGGCCTTGGTGGCCCTGAGGCCTGGGGCAGCAGGGCCTAGCCACTGTGACTTGTTGGCCCAAGTTGGTTCTGGGGCAGTGTCCCCGACCTGCTGTGTCGCAGGGGAGACGGAAGCTCAGAGGGAACAATGGCTTGTGCCTGAAGACCTACGGTGGCGGTTCGGAAGTCGTCCCACACTGCTTTGCTGAGGCGGCCCTGGGAGGTGCCGCTGCCTGCCTGCCTCCTGCCGCCACACAGGAGCAGCGCCCTCAGAGGACGAGCATCGACCAGCTTGTCTACGTGGGGGCACCACTTGAACAGCAGCAAAGCTGTTTTTGAATTTTATTTTCAAAAGTCTTGCAGGCATTCAGATCCCTGTTTGAAAAAATGCTGTTTTGGTCTTAGTTGGAAAATGCAGTCCTGGTGCCAGAACTTATAGGAGTCGCTGAGAAGATATGGAGCTGTTAGGTGGTTACATCAGATGGCATGAGAAGGCGCCGGGACTCGTTTGCTGCTGAAACTGTTCACCTCCACCTCTGAGTATCTTAAAAGTAGGTGGACTGGTGCCTCTAATATGGAATACTTCCACCTGCTGAACTGAGTTTAACTTCACGGAGGAAGAAAGGAACTCACAGAACCACTTTCTCCTGGAGACTCTGAAGCTATTTTTCATGAACAGAAACTTCTCTGGTCAGCAAGTTGGAATGAACTGGAATCATGGGCTTTAAACCCTCAGTTTGGGCCATGAGGCTAGCTGGGTGGATGGTGGTGCACCGTCAGGATTTTAACATGACCTGAACAAATGTCTAGCAGTTCATGCGACCCCACAGTGTCAGTGTAGTCAAGGGGCCACCGCCTGGGGTCAGCAAGGCAGCCTAAAGCATCTGTGATTTCACTGCATTTCTGAATTGTTTCCTAGTTCTTAAAACGGATTTTTGAATTTTACCATTTTTGCCTTTTGCAGCAGCAGAAATGTTCATATATGTCAATTTTCATTAAGGTAGGTGCTAGTACATGTAAATGGGGTTCCTGTTTGTTCTTCCTCACGTTTTTATCCGCCTCTCCTCCCCCGAATGCTGTTCTGATGGAGAAAAGCATCACATTCATAAAACATGTTACAGTACCTGTGGGGCCCCAGAGGCCCAAGGAACTTCCAGCCAGATGGGTTCTAGCAGTAGCTCTGCCTTTCAGCGCCTTGGCAGCATTTTACATGAGCCAGGGACACCGAGGCAGCTCAGATGTGTGTGTGTCAGACATGGGTCTTGGCGAGGCCGGGCGAGGCCAGAAGCCCAGTGGTGTACTCACCTCTGGGTCCGGGGTCTCCCAGCTCTCCAGTGGGACCGCGATATCCAGGGGGCCCTCGAGCACCTGGGTGGCCAATGGAGCCTGGGGGTCCCGGGGGTCCCGGAGGTCCAGCTGGACCAGGCTGACCGATGGATCCTGGTGCTAAAGGCTTCCTTAGGTGAGCAGCTAATTGGGCGATTTGTTCTTTTGGAAAACAAAGATGCAAGCATTTATTCAAAGAGGTTTGTCAAAGGTAATTTATGTAAAGCATAAAATATCTATACTGCTTTTGAGAAGGAAGTTTTGTTTATTGGTTGTACAGAATCAATGCAGTTCGATTTCCTCAACACGCCCAAGAGGGAACAACCACAAGAAAGGAGATTCTCATTTTTTTGGGAGCTCCTTAAAAATCCCACAAATCCAAGTGGCCAAAAGATGTCCACTTGGTCCATCCAAGCCAACAAGGCACACTTATTTGTCCCTTGTCCCTGTTTCATTGAGTAGACCTGCAGAACAACCACCGTGTGCCAGTCCCTGCAGTAAATCCTGCAGGGAGCCTCATCCACTCAGTGCAGAGACACCCACTGGACTCCCAGGGCCACAGGTGGGTGGCCAGCCCACCCACAGCTCAGCTGGAGAGTGGTCGAGGAGGCGGGGGAAGGCGGGGCCCCGGGACCAAGGAGCCCGGGACGAGGCCACTTACCGCTGATCATGCCCCCACAGAGCTCCCTGATATGCTGCTCGCTGGCCTCTTGCCCCTGAAAGTCACCCCACAAGTGGGTCAGCAAACAGGCTGCTGGCACCCCCACTACCGCACTCTGACAACCAATTGGCCAGTGAATCAGGGAAGGGCGGAAACCACGTACCGGGATGCCAGGTATCCCTGTCACACCAGGCATGCCTTGTATGCCCTGGAAGCCGATGGGGCCGGGGGGGCCCGGGACGCCCTCCACACCACTGGTGCCATTGGGACCCTGGATGCCTTTTGGGCCCAGCTCCCCTCGACTGCCAGGCTGGAGAGAGCAGGGCGAGGCCGGTCACAGGCAGGCCACCCTGGGGCTCACCAGCCCACATGCGCTCCCTGAGCAGAGGAGCTGGGATCTGCCGACCGGCAGGGCCCCGCTGGCAGCCTGGGGGCCGGGAAGCCCATGGGCTCCTTTGGGTTTTTCAGCCCTCACCTCTCCTTTGGGTCCTACGGGGCCACGGGGACCCTGTAAAAGAGAAGTGTATTTTAATTCTCATTTGTGGTTGGGTGGTATTCGCATCTAAGGAGCTCACCTAGCATATTGGTTGGGGATGAAATATCAGAGAGGTTACATCCTCTTAACTCTCCTAGGTTCATTTCCATATTGCTGAGTTTGGAGATCATGTCCTGAGGCTTTGGTGACATCTTCCTTGGAGCATGGCTAGTGGCAGCACAGCGCCTTTTCTGATGGTTCACTTTGTTCCCCTTTTGTTATTATGGATAACAGCGAGCTGTCTGTGCCTGAAGCCGCCCTCCAGCTGGGTCCTCAGGAAGCTTCCCGGCTGGTGCGAAGGGGTCACTCTCCCAACCGGACAGCAGAAGCCGGGACCACTCGTTGGCACTGCCGTCCGGGTGAGGGCTGGCCACCACACTGCTCAGGCCAAGCAGCAGATTGCCCTCAGTGAGGCTGGAAGCGAGCCCCCACGAGGCCATGGTGCAGTGTGCGTGTTGCCTGTCCGATGCACGGGCGATGAGCCCCAGGGTCACATTTGCTTCTTCCAGCCCATTCCTAGACAGCCTTGACACCCACACCCTCGAGATGACCTTGGCTGGAGACTGACAGTGTGTGCTGGGCTGCAAGGCTGCGGAGATGGAACCAAGCACAGCCACTTCCTCCCCACCAAACGCTGATCTAGGCTCCGTGGCAGACCAGCACCCTGGCCACGGGGCAGCCAAGGGTCTTTCTGCCCGAGACTCCGTGATCATTTCCGTTACCTCCCGCAGAACCAGGAGTCTGTCAGTGAGCTGGGATTCTGCTGTGAACTTAACCTGAGTGGTGGCTCTATGGAAGCAGTTTTCTCCCATGAACACTTGGCAGTGACTAATACACAGCACAAGGTCACTTTGCAGGCACTGTCACCGTGAAAAAGAGAGTGTGGAGAACCGCACAGCCAGGCCTGCAGAGCCCCACAGGGACAGCACCCCCACCCTGCGACTCACCCCCCAGACCGAGTTCCCCGTTCCTCCACCTGGATCTGCAGAGACCCCCGCCCCCACATGTGGCTAGTTCATTCAGTCGCACTTACCAGGTCCCCTTTGTCCCCAGGAAGACCATCAGAACCTGCGATGCCCTGAAAGTGACACGCCCCAAGTTACGGGACCGTCCGACCCTCAGACTGTTCTCAAACCTGGGTGGGAGCTGGCCTGAGACCAGGCCCGGCGGTGTAGCCGGGCTCTCTGTGGTTGACATGATAAAGTTTTTCTGCCAAGCAGAACCCCGGTCCTGGGCCAACATACAAGGCGTGGTGCTGCCTGGCCATCAGGGGCAGCAGAGCCACAGCAACACAGGCCCCTCCGCCCCCCAGCTATCTGAGAGAGGCCTGGGGTCCAGGGCCCCCCTTTCCAGGCCCCGCAAGAAACACATCCTCTCTGTGAGGATCCCAGGGGCCGACCAGAGTCAGCTACTGCTGTGCCCCGGCGCCAGCGTGTGCTGCTGGGCTGGCCCCCACCATTTGTGCCCAGGGGATGTGGAAGCAGGGAGAGCCGTGAGTAGGGGCTGCTCAGAGCTCTGAGGGCAGAGCTGCACATGACCTGCTGGTGCCGCTCACCTGGTCTCCCTTGGGGCCTGCGACTCCTCCCAGGCCCTGCAGCAGAGAAGGCTCGGCGTCAGGGGGTCTCAGAAACCACGGACCCCTGCTGCCAGGCCCCGTGGACAGTGGGTACAGCACAGGCGCAGGACGCCCTGCTGGGATCGCCACTTACCCGGTCACCCACGCCACCTCGGAGGCCCTGAGGGCCCGGCACACCAGGGTCTCCCATACTGCCCTTCCGGCCCTACAGACAAGGATCCAGCTTGTCAGCACCCATGAGGGAGTCCTCCCCCACCAGGCTGCCCACCGGGGCCCACTGGGTGCAAATCCTGCCCCCAGCCTCACCCACCTGGAAGCCCTGGATGCCAGGAGCCCCAGGAGGGCCCTGTGGGCCCAAAGCCCCCTGAAAGACAAAAGAAAGGTTCCAGGCTAGGTCCGCCCTCCCATGGGGGACAGACATAGGAGCTAGTCCCCAGCCACGTGGCCAGTTGCTGGGGACAAGGCAGGGGAGTCCTTGAGGGCTCAAAGAGGTCCTGGGACCTCACGCACCAGCCCAACCTGTTGCCAGGCCACTCAGGGCCACCCCAGCCCTGTGGTGGTGTCATCAGCTCCACCTGGGGTTGGGGGGCTTCTGCCCCAGTCCCAGACGGGGCTGGGCTGCCCTTGCCAGGCACAGTGGCGCTGCCCCCTCAGCAGAGGTCTCGAGACAGGACAGCTGGTCCCTGGCCCTCACCATCTCCAGCTTTCATGGGCTCAGCCCAGATGTGTCCAGAATACCAGCCCAGCCATCACAGAAACTGGGTCACATGGGGTGACTCCACACCAGTGCCCTGCCCCGCCCCACGCCCCTCACTCACCGCTGAGCCCCTGTGGCCGGCCTCGCCGTGCTCCCCAGGCACGCCAGCATCTCCCTGCATGGGGAAGGGAAGGTTGTCAGCAGGGTCTCTGCACCAGGGGTTGGAGTGGGGGGTGAGGGCTGTGGGTACGTACAGGGACTCCAGGCTCTCCTGAGGGGCCAGCCTCGCCCAGCTCGCCAGCTCTGCCCTGCGTGGGAAGGAGAGCTCTGAGTGTCTGCCCATGTCCCTCTGCCCAGGACCGGGCGCTGGCCTCCCCTCCCCTGAGAAAGAAGCCACTTACCAGTTCTCCCTTCTCGCCCTTAGACCCTGCTCGTCCCGGGAGACCCTGCAGCCCAGAGTCAGGGGTCAGCAGCCAAGTCCACAGGGGAGCACACGGGGCCAGAGGCGGAGCACCCCACAGGGTGAGGGGCTCCGGCAGCTTCCTTGGCCTTGATACAGAGCCCCCTGCGTGAGCCCCAACTCAGGGGCCCCCAGGAAGCCCTGTGCACTCACCGGGAGCCCATTGGGACCCTTCTCTCCTGGGGCACCACTGCGACCGGCCTCTCCCTGAAGAGATTGGGGGGAAATGGGGTACTGAGGCTGGGAGGCTGGACTCCCCACAGACCCCACCTCCCCTGCAGGCTGCTGTCTGTGTACCAACCTTCTGGCCATCAAGTCCTGGCACGCTGTCCCGGCCGTCCTTGCCTGGCATGCCCTGGGGACAGGGGCAGAGGCCTGGTGGGCAGCAGCTCTCTCTTCCCCAATCCCCTCACCCTCCAAGCCACTCCCCCACACTGGACGGGCAGCCCCTGAACGACCCTGGGGGTTGTGGCCTCACAGCTCAGTGGCCACGTGGTGACCTGTGCTGCCCTCAGACCACAGGTGAGGGGCGAGGACACACAGCAAGTGGGGGTAGGGATGCGCCAGTCAGACCCTGCACTGCCCTCCGCATCTGCCCAGACTTCAGAGACCTCAGGGAAACCCGCTTTACAGATGGGGAGACTGAGGTGTGGGAGCCAGTAGTTGGGCCCAGGCCTGTGTCAGCCCACGGCCCTGAGTGATCTCAGAACCGAGGGCACAGCCTGGTGCCAGGAAGGTGCCAGGAGAGCAGCCAGCTTCCCCCATCTGCCCTCCTTGGCCTGCTGCGTGCTCCAGGACCTCCGCTCAGAGGACGGGACCACGAGTGAGGGCGGGTCTGGGCTGAATGTGGATGAGGGGGCGCGGATGCAGAAGGTGGTGCCCCAGAGCCGTGCCCACAGCTCTGCACCACCCACCACAGGAACAGTGACAGAACCCACAGTCCTGGGCTGTTCAACCACTGCCCCGTGTTTTTGGGTGGTGACCAACTACAGGCCGCTAAATAGAGTGACAGCCACGTGCCGGGAAGCGTGCCCCATGCTGAGCCCTGTGTGGGAGAGAACGACCCTGGCAGGGGATGGGGGCGGGAAGCAAGGCCTGGGGTCCACGCATGAGCCACGGCTGCCACGGGAACTCACTGGCTCTCCACTGGGCCCGGCCACTCCAGGGACTCCTTTGGGACCCGGTCTGCCCTAAAAGACACAAGCAACTGCAGATGGGCCCATGAGGGACGCTCCTCCCATGCCATCTCAGTCCCTGGCGGGCTGCGGCCCAATGCCCACCACCTCCTGACGCTGCATGTGCAGGGCTGGGACAGCTGCGGCGGCCAGTCCCAACCGCCTGCCAACTGGGACCTATCCTAGGGTCCTGTGGACGCCGCAGCATCCGAGGCCGCCGCACAGACCTCTGGCCTCTCGGCTCAGCCTGGGGGAGGACCAGGTCGGTCTGCGGTGTCCACAGGAAAGTGCCGTGTGGGGCAGTCCGAGGCCTTCTCGGTTCTACTGGGGCTTGCTTGCTGTACCGAGCTGTCTCCCGCTGCTCCGCACCACAGCAGAGCATCCTTGGCTCAAGGGACGGATCTGCTGCCCGGGGCCTCTGCACAGACATGTGTCTGTGCCCAGGACGCATACCCAGGAGTCTGGGCCACAGCCCCTTCCCGGCCGCTCGGAGAGGAGCTTGTCAGACAACAGAGCCACTGAGGGAATTGGGCCAGGGAGAGAAGGCTGGGGGCCCTCAGGCTGGACCAGGCACATGTCCAGGGCTCACTGCCACCCACCCCGTGTCCCCCGGCATGTGCCGTCCATGCGCCCTCCCCCTATAGGACCCAGAGAATCGAGGTTCTCTTACTTACAAGGTCACCCTTGGGGCCACGGAACCCCTCTGGACCCCTCTCGCCTCTGTCTCCCTGCAATGACAAGGGGAACAGGGACAGAGTCAATGACTCGGGAAGGTGGGAGCCAGACTGAGGCGTGGCTGGCCGGGGTCCGCCCCAGGGGTGCAGCTAAGGGGCGCCAACAGCACCTCACTTTATGTCCAGAGAGAGAAAGACGCCACGTCTCCCGCAGAGGACGGACACCCTTGTAAGCTCACCTTCATCAGGTAACCAATCAGGTGCATCGCTAGTACCAGCCCAGCTGTGCCCTCCCAGGCCAAGAGGTGTGCCCACAGGATCTGCAGCCCTGTGGGGCTGGGCAGGTGACTGAGGAAGAGGGAAGGGGACACAGAGTCTAGGACTGCACCGGGCTACCTTCCACCCCCAAACACACACATACCACTTTCCCAGGGGCTCCTGGGATCCCGGGTGGCCCTCGGAATCCAATGGGACCCTGTGAAGAAGAGGGGGTCATCTGGGGCCTCTCATCTGACGCCTGGCCAGTATCCCTAAGATCCCGGCTCCATCTGGGGAGGCTCTGCCTCAAGCACCCATCAACGTCCCCCCAGTTGGCAACCCAGTGGGGCCCAGGCCTCTGCCCCCACATTTGCCAAAGCACCCCTCTCTCTCCTGCACTCCCCCCTCCCATTCCCCTTGGGTCTAAGCCACACAGGCCTCACTGACGAGCAAACGGAGGTCCAGAGGCAGCTGAGGTCACAGCCCAGCCCGAGCACTCATGGGGCCATCTGACCTCTGGAGGGGGCCCCCCAGCCGCCTGGGCTGATCCCCCAAGGGGCTGACAGACTTACCCGGTCCCCAGGGGGCCCGAGTGGCCCTGGCAGTCCTCGTAGGCCCCGGGGACCCTGTGGGGAAAGAGCTGGAGATGCAAGGACTGCGCCCTCTGTGGAGGCACTGAGGGGTCCTCGAGCGGATGGAGGCTATGACCCTGGGATTGGCAGCCTACCAGGCACCACCCAGCCCAGTTCCCATTGTGGGTGTTGGTGGGCTGGCCCCCACAGATCTGAGCTGCTCAAGGGGCTCCCACCCCACATCCTCACCCATGTCCAGCGCTCCCCCCACTCACCTGCAGCCCCACAGTGCCTGGTATGCCGGCGGGCCCAGGGGGGCCAGGGTCACCCTACAGTGGACGTTGAGAAGCAGTGGTCAGCTCTCCCAAACCTTTCCAAGCCCGCCAGATCCCGTGCAGTGGGGCCCACCCCATCCACAGCTGCGCCTCCGAGGTTGTGGGGGCACTGGCCTCCTCCAGAGAGCAGCGCCCCTGGCCTCTGCCGCAGCCAGGCCGCTGCCCTCCCCAGACACCTCCTTTGGGCTCGGCTGGGACACACATGGCGACCTGGCCACTCCCACCGGGCTGGAGGGCGCCTGGCCTCAGCCGCAGCCTGAGGGTGAGGAAAGAAGACACCCCCACCAGCAGTGGCCGTGGGGAGAGAGGGCAGGGACTTCAGGGGTTCACTGGGGGCTGAAGCCAGCCCTCTGGCCACCAGTGGGGCCAGCCCAAGCTTAGGGAGCTTCCCCAGGAGGCCAGGTGGGCAGGAGTGTGTCCGAGGTCCTGCCCCAAACCACCGGCTCTGACCAGCCAGGCCGTGCTGGCGAGGCGTGCAAAGTAGCTGCTCCATCAGGGTGCCCCTTCCCCAACCCTGCCACCCGCCTGAGCCACAGCCCTGACACCACCTGACTTCACCTTCTCGCCGTCCTTGCCAACTTCTCCTTGCTCCCCTTTGTAGCCGGTGGGTCCCTGAAAGCCAGTGGTGGGTGATGTCACAGACCCACTCCCAGGCAGCTCTGAACCCAGGCCTGCAGGGCCTATAGCTCAGGTGGGGAAACTGAGGCCCGAAAAGGCGGGCAGGGCTGGGCCAGGGAAGGGGGTCAGGACCCAATGCTGCTCTCCCCCTTCCCCTCTCTCAGTGCCTCCCAGTCCTGGAGGCCAGTGCCCACTGGTCACCAGTGTTGAAGGGGGCGGGGGAAGCCACTTGCCGTTTCTTCTTGTACCAACCCTGGAACCGGGGCAGGCTTTCTGGACCCGCACACCCTCACGCGGGCGCCAGGCAGCCTCCTGCGGGGCATGGAGGTGGCCCAGGTCGGGACTCACTCCTCAAGCTCACCTTGAACCCTGGTATCCCCGGGGGTCCTGGCGGGCCTGGTGGGCAGATGGCCGGGCACTGTTGGAGAGCAGAGAGGTCAGACCCCTGCCAGACAAACAGCAGCCTGACAGCAGCTCAGAGCAGGACCTGGACACTGAGGTCAGCATTCAGGGGCCCCGATACGGGCCTTCCCCTGGGGGTGAAGGGGGTCTTGGACAACACTGGGCCTCATTCAGCGCCGGCCTTGGGGTGCGGCGAGGCGCTGCCCAGGAGCCAGCCTGCGGCTGCCGGCCCTGGGGCCTCCCCGTCCCGGCCTGGCTCCCATCTCTCTGCCCCAGCACGGATGCCAGGTTCCTGGCAAAGGGGCCTTGTCTCTGCGCCACTGCTGACAGCAAACTCCAGGCTGCGGTGTCCTCAGGGCACCAGTGCCCGTTAGGGAGGGAGGCGTGTCCCTCAGGCTCCAGGCCTCAGGTGGCATGGGGGTCCCAGATAATTCTGTGGCTGATCTGGCCGAAGCCATCAACCTCCACCCCAGCCACCCTTGCCCGGCCCATCATCAAGAGGCCAGCCACTCTCCTCAGAGATGCCCATGCTCTCCCTCAGGGACACCAACCGGGTGCTTGGGACACAGGGTGGGGGTGAGCTGGCAGACAGCACCGGTGGGTAGCCAGACCGGGCCTGGGTCTTTGGGAGCCCAGAACCTCTGCCCCATGGAAGCCTGCTCACCTAAACTGTGAACGGCTGCACGGGGCAGGGAGACACATTCGGGGCGCCCAGTCACTGTTTTTCTTTTCATACGAGCGATAGGTGCAAAGACTGAGATAAAAGTGAGTCCCGGCTCTAGTGCGGAAGCCCCTGCGCCGGGAACACCCGTCTGCCGCCCGTGCAGCCAGCCCTCACCCCGTGTGGCCGGGAGCACTTCATTCAATGTGGCCGCGCCAAGAACACTGGATTGTTTAACGTTTGATTTTGCTTAACTTAGATTTACTGCATGTGTGGTCAGGGTGATGGGACAGGGCAGGGCCAGGCCAGTGGCAGAGGTGGGGCAGGGAGGCTGCAGGGGAGGCTGTGGCCAGAGCTGGAGGGCCATCCTGCCTTCCTGCGGGGAGGGAACAGGCCATGCTCCACGTGGGTCTGAGGTGGTGGATCAGGCCAGAGCCCCCTCCCAAGATCAGCGCCCCCAGCCCCCTTCTCAGTGACTGTAAGTGCCCACCTGAAGGTCAGTAGCGCCTTCGGGGAGGACCCCTGGGTGACCCTGAAACACAGAGACAGCTGACTTTGACCCACCCACCTGCCCGTCCCCTCCCACCACTCCAGAACCACCAGGGGACTCAGGCCCCAGAGTGGCCAGGGCTGCTGGGTCAGTGGCAGGGCATGTAACAATGACAGAAGCCACCTGCCCTTGGGGCCGGGTAGCCGCCAGTCCTGAGCCCTGCCTATGCCCAAGTCAGCTGACCCAGCCACTGCTTCAGCCCCACTTAGCCCACATCCAGGGAATGCCTAGGAATCCCCACAGGCACAGGTCCTGGGGCGGGGGGCCCTGATGACAGGGAGCCTGGAGACAGGGGACTCAAGCCCACCACACAGTTATCCATGCCTGGCACCTCCCCCAAGGAGCTCTGGAGCCCTGTGCCCAGAACTTACAGGAGGCCCAGGAGGTCCCAGTGGGCCAGGAAGGCCCGGGAGTCCTGAGGGTCCCTGGGGAGAGGAGGATATCTCAGGTGGGGCAGGTCCAGCCCCCTCCTGGCTGGCTGCTTCCGAGGCCTCCTTCTCCTACTGGGCCCTGTGGGCACTCTCCCAGGTCCAAACACCCCCACCCTCCACTGCCACCCCAGCCCTGGCTTTGAGCTAGTGGACTCTGGGCGTCTTGAGGTCTGGCCCGACCCTGGGTATCAGCCAGGGCTTCCTCCATCAAGGCCCCCCGAGAAAGGATGGGGCAGAACAGGCGGAGGGGAAGTCCCTGGCAGTTGACCTGGGGGCAGCCTGGCAGGTGGGGCATCTGCTCTAATCCTTGGGGGAAGGTCAGGGGCAGCCACTCACCGGGGGACCCCGGAGACCGATTCCACCTGGGAGGCCACTCACTCCCGCCTCGCCCTGGGGAGGTAAAGGAGTGAGGAGTGGGGATCTGCCCCCAGGGAGCTCTGAGCATCCCCTCCTGGGGCTGGTCTGCCCTGAGGGGGCGGAGACTGCAGGTAGGGTTTCAGGTCACTGTCCCCAAGGAGAGCCGCCCCAGCCCTGTGGTTCAGGACCAGCGGCCAAGGTGGCTCTGGGCATGACAGGCATGCTTGGGTGGGGGCTGCAAGGGCTGTTGGTACTCACTGGGGGTCCAGGCAGGCCTTTGCCCTACAAAGCCAAGCATGGGGTCAGAACTTTCTGGGTACAGGACAGGTGTGCCCACCACCCCTCCCCTAAGATGGTCAGGTGGGCTGTTGGGGAAAGTACCTCAGGGGATGAGACCCTCCCCACCTCCGGAGAGAGGACACAGCTCCAATATGCCCCAGGACCCAGCCCAGGGACCAGCCCCACAGAGGGCAACAGGGAGGGCTGTGCACGGCCCTGGTCAGACCCTCTAGCTCCTCAAACGCCCCCTGTGAGCCAAGATGGTACTCACCCCCAGCCCAGGCGGCCCGGGGGGGCCCAGACTTCCCTGCAGGAGGAAACCAGGCGTCGGGGGCGGGCTGGACCCAGGCTCCCCCGCCTGTTTGCAGACCCACTCCCCTCCCTCCCAAGTGCATCCTACTGCCCCTCTGAGCAGGCTCCCTGTTTTACAGAGGGCCCTGGGCGGGGAGCAGGGGCTCTGATGCCCAGTGGCCGGGGACAGGTCCTTTGCCAAAAGTCCTGCTGAGGAAAAGCTGGACCTGTTGGAAACAACTGTGGAACAAGCACGATGCAGGCCGGATGGGCCGCCGGGAAGGCCCGGCACCAGGGCCGACCTGAGCCACACAGCAGTGCCGTGCGCCTGTCTCCTCCAGGAAGCCCTCAGTGAACTGGCCTCAGACGGAGCTCACTGAGACCTTGGCCCACAGAATCTGGGGCAGCCAGGGCCCACCGGCCCCCACCCAGTCCCCTCACTACCTTGCCTCCGGAAGACTGGGTCCTTGCAACGGAGGCCTCTCCCTCCCATGTCCCACCCCCGCCAGAGGCTCCCTGCAGAAAGACTGGAGCCCCACCCTGCTCTTCCAACCCCAGCCCTCACCCTCCACCGCCCCCAGGGGACTGCTGGCCGTCACAGCCACCCTGCCTGATTCCAACTCAAGCATTCCCACAGCCGAGGTGCCAAAGGCGGGCTGTGTCCTCACATCCCCACCTGGCCACACCCCCCGCAGCCGGGCCCTTGGGGACTCACTTCTCCATGAGGGTCGCCCTCGGAGAAAGCCCTCCTTAGGAGGCACGGGGGCGTCAGGAAGTGGGTTTAAGTGGATGATGGCCAGACATGAGGGGCGGTCTAGGTGACCTTGGGCCCCTTGGGTAGGCACACAGAGAGGGTGCCATGTGGGTGGCCACTGTGCCCACCTGACCTCCTGCCCCCTCCACCCACTGCAGAGGCAGGGAACTCAGAACCACCAGCCCCATGACCCGGTGGACGGAGGGTGCTTAGGTGGGCCACCCCTGGCCAGGGACCTGACCCCTAAACTGAAGGCATGGATGTGGGATAGGCACTTACCCGGTCTCCAGGGGCACCTTTGGGTCCACGGGGTCCATCCCCCCCGGTTAAACCCTGGGGAGGCAGGCAGAGGGAGCGCTTGAGGGGTCACGTGAGAAGGACATGCCCCGCGGGCCCCTTCCCTAACCAACACAGTCCCGAGAGGCAGCTTCCTCTCCTGGCCCCACACCCGTCCACTTGGTGTCCCCAGGGGCCCCGGGGCAGCCGGGCGAGGCCAGCCAGGAGCAGTACTGCAGCCAGGGACCCCCTCTGCTCCCCACAGAGCCCGGGTCATCTGGAGCCAGGCCTTGAGCCTGAGGACCAGTACGATCAGCCTGGAGCTGGGTGGGGCCTGGATAAGGGGTGTTTGTTCCCAGATAAGCAAGGGCTGCTGGGACTTTCCTAAACCCTGCGGGCTGGCGCTCCTCTGCCAGCCCCCAGGGCCACATGCTAAGGGCCTGGGAGGAAGGCCAAGGGACCCTGCTGGCAGATGTCCGGAGACACTCTTAGGACTGGGTTTCCCGCTTGGACAGGCCCAGCTGGAGAACAGCAATTAAACCTGCTGCCTGGGTACTGGGATGGAACCCCTCCAGGCCTGGAGGGGAGTGGGGGGCTCATGGGGTGGGGGAAGGAGGAGGGCCTGGGGGCCCTGGGGAGGAGCGGGCATACTCACATCCACGCCTGGCAGGCCGGGCAGCCCTGCCTCTCCCGGCTTCCCTGGCTTCCCTGGGGCCCCCTGCAGTCCCTGTGAGGGGGCGGGCAGAGGTGCAAGCGGAGCTCCAGCACGGAGCCTTGGCTTTCCCCAAGGAAACAAGCGTTTTCCAGGGAGGGTGCCCCCAGTGAGATGGGCCTCAGCCCTGCCTGATCCCCAGCTGGCCCTGTGGGCTCCCCAGACCCCCACCCTGCTGGCCTCAGGAGGGCTGCTCCTTTCAGCCGACTCCCCTTCTGGGATGCATTGCAGGACATCCACCTGGACACTTTGCCTCCCCAGTGAAGGGCGGGCAGGTCGCACTGTGAGGTCCCCAGGGAGCCCCAAGATCCTCAGTTCAGGGGCCTAAGCCACTCTGGCCATGCAGGGCTGTACAGACCCCTCCCCGCCTGCCCAGGCCAGGCCCAGAGACATCAAACCCCACCCACCCCCTCCCACTCTCTCCCGGCCATCACAGCTCCCCTTGGGTGGTCCAGGGCTCAGCATGGTGGGAAGGGGTGTCAATGACCGCTCTGTTCCTGGCCTCCCCACTGCAGCCTGGCACGGACACTCACCGGGGGCCCAGGCAGACCCGGAGGACCAACTTCTCCCTGCAGAGGGGAAGACGCCCACATGTGCCCAATCGTCCCCTGAACGCCCTGTCCCAGGAGAGGACAGCCGGGCCCCAGAGGCCCCAGGGCACAAGGTGGGAGCCCCTTAGGACGCAGAGGAGGCACTGCAGAGGGGTGAGCTGGCAGACTGGGGCTCAGCCCCTGCAAGACCCACACACCTTTTGGGGCCCACTTTGAGGGCCAGGGACACAACCCCCCAGAAATGAAGGGAACACATCACGAAGCCCCACCCCTCCATTGGCCCGAAAATCTACAGAACGTGGGCTTCAGGCTGAGAGGCCTCTAAGATCCATCTGGTCAGAGCAGCAACCCAACACACAGAGGCTGCGGGAGGCCCCCCCGGCCCCCCACCCCCACCCCCACCAGGCCTGACGCCCTTGAAGGAGCTTCTAGGACAGGCTTTAGGTCGTAGCGTTCCCAGAGAGAACTGTTCGGCTCGGCTCCTGGTGGGGTGCCAGGGGCCCGGCCGGGCGGGGAGGGCATGGCGCGGCCACCTGGCTCCAGGGCCCAGCATGGCCCTGAGCCGCTCTGCACCCCCACTGCTGCTCTGAGATCCCTGGTTTGTGGGAGGCTCAGGGCCGTCAAGGGCCAGGCAGGGCCCTGGGGACTCAGAGGGAGGCTGAGGACAGTCAAAGGGCTCCACCTGGGAACAATATAGGTGGGGAGAGCCTACCTTTGGGGGCTGTATGGGGGAGTTCACCCAGACAGTCCCAGGAAAGGGCAGGCTGCAGGATTTCAGCTGCCTCCCCATATTTCTCGGGCTCCTCTTGGCCTGGGGCACTCACGGAGTTCAGCATCTCTGGGACAGAGCCGGCCCCCAACCCCCCTCCAAGGCTGGCTCCAGCTTCTGGCAGCCCCCAAGACCCCCCAGAGGGACAGGCCCCGCACCTCCACCCCGAGACCCCAGGAAACAGGGTCACATGCACCTCATGCCCACATTTCCACTCCAAAGACCTCCATGTGGCCCCCCACCTGCTCTGGGGGTGCAGTCTCTGTGGGGTGCACCCCAGCAGAACAGAACTGTTTCACACCCCACAAAGGGGCTGGTCTATCACCCCAACATCACCCCAGCCCTAGGAGGCAGGACTTAGCTTTTGTCTCCATCAAGTCTGGGAGCTTAGGGAAGTTGGAGCCAGAACTAGAACCCCACAGAAAACTCTGCACCCCTTCCCACCCCACCAACTCACGTCAATGCCATCTTTGCCCGGCTTCCCAGGTGGCCCTGGGGGGCCAGGGGGGCCTCGAGGTCCCACTTTCTGAAATGGAAAAATGTCATTAGGCAGTGTCCTCCCACCCTCTCCCATGGGGTGGATCCCCTTGATGGCACTTGGGCCAGCAGGAAAGAGCACCCCCTCTTCCTGGGTCCGGAGCAGCCCTGGGGCCTGCCGCAGGGGCTCATGACCCCACCCCCCCGAGACCCCCAGAGCCTCTGGCTGAGGCAGTCAGGCCAGGTGGGGCCGTGCCTGCCCTGCAGGGAGTCGCGAGAACAAAGGCGACATTGTGCGCATCCCTGGAGGGCACTGCAGTGCTGGCGGCAGGCCGAGGCCCGGTGGGGACAGGGCCGCCTCCTAGGCTCATCCCCGACGTGTCCTGGTTTCCACGGGGGCTCAGCCGGTGATCCACACCCTGCACCCCATGGGAAGGCAGGTCACGGGACAACAAGGCGGTTCCCAGGCACCCACTGGCCCCGGGGGTGAGGGGTTGCTGTGCCACTCGACGTCCGACCTCAGAGCCCTGGACCCTGCCGTGGGCCTCCGACCTCCCAGTGCGGCGCACCCTGGGCCGGCTCACCTGCGCCTCGGTCACAGTCGCGGCCAGGAGCTGCCCAAGCAGGAGCAGGGCCAAGGTGGGGGCTCCGGCCATGGCTGCAGTCGTGCTCTGAGCGGAGCCGCAGCACGGCAGCTCCGCCGGCAGGCAGGCGGGGCAGGGGGCGGGTGCACGCCAGGTCCCGCCCTGCCGGCGGTGGCACAAGACCCCCATTCAGCCGCGCGCCTCTGGGCGGGCGGGGGCTTCCACGCTGCCTGGCGCCTCCCTGCTGAGCCAGCCGAGGCGAAAAAAGAAACCCAGTGGCATTTCTTGGCCAGCCTCTGAGTTATAATTACCCTGAGCACTTGCACACATACACCTTTTAGCAAAAAAGAAAGACGCTCTTTTCTCCTTTTCCTCCTCAGCCAGGGTGTGTGGAGGGGAGGAATCCGCACAGAGGGGTCCTTTGGAGCAGGGGCAGCTGGGGGCTCGGAGGCAGGGTGCAGAGGCTGTAAGCCCCATCCCAGGTGGTGAGTGGGCCCGGGAAGATGCCCATGAGGGGGACACCCCTGTGCCAGGCTCCTGGGCAGGCCCTGCCCTTATCTGTTGAAGTTAAACTTTCAGCAAACTGAGGGGTCCCACTCATTAACCTTCACTGGCAAAGGCCTCTCTCACTCGGCACCCCCAGCCCTGGAGAGACCAAAGTGGTGGCCCCGGCCAGGAGGAAGCTCCGCACAGTCCTGGGTCCCAAGGGCATGTGACGCCTGAACCCCAAGGCTGGCGGCAGCTGTTCCTGCTCCTCACAAGCTTTGGGCAGCTCGGGGTGGCCAGATTCAGGCGAGTTCCACTTCACCTGGGAGGGCACGGGAACAGCAGGAGGCCAGCACCTGGGGCCACCCGAGCCGACCCTCAGACACCCAGGTCACCCACAGGCTCGGTGACTGCACAGACCCCAGCTCCACGCCAGGTATCTGAATCCTTGTTTATCTGCACTTGTTCATTTCTGGGAAATGCTGTTTTGGGGTTTACAATGTGCTGTGTGGAACTTCATTTCTGCAGCTGGGAACTCAGGACTTAGGAGATGGTGTCTATAGGCGGGAGGAAGTGGATGGTGGGGGCGGCAGGGTAACTGGGCGAGTCTCACGTCACTGTTGGGTAGGCAGTGACCAGCTCCTCCAGGCGGCCACACCCTCATGGGGGTGTGAACTGCATCAGGCAGGGCAAGAGCAGCCCTGAGGTCCTGGCTTCCTGCGGTCTGGGTCACCCCAGCCCATCCCTGGGGAGAGCAGGGCAGGCCTGCGGGGCAAAGACAGGGCCCGAGAGCTAGACTGCGTCTCCCCACCAGCTCTCCTCCTCAGTCCTCCTGCCGTCCCCAGGCCCCCAGCCCAGCTCTGCCCACCTGCCCCTGCTGCACCAGCTGGCCTTCCCCTGGAGCAGGGAGCACTCTGGTGTCAGGACCCCTGCTGCCCCTGAGCCCAAGCAGCTGCCACAGCCCAGGTTTGGGTGCCAGGGCCAGCCTCACACCCACTGGGTAGTCTGGTGTCAACGGCCAGAACCAAAGCAGTGCCCACCTGCTTCAGCCGTCACTTCCCCTGGAGCCTGGGGGCAGGTGGGCCTGAGCTGCCTGCCTGTCCCCAGGTCCCTGCAGCTGGGCACAGCCTCCTCCCCGAGGCCTCCGCCAACGGCATTTCCCACTCACTTCAGGCTTCACCTGAACTTGAGCCCTGCAGTGGTCTGGGCTGAGGACCCTGACCACTGGGGGTCAGTGGGACCCTGTGGAGAGACCCAGTGTTGATGCCCCACACCCAGATCAGTGCCTCAGTTTCCCCTCCATGGTGGAAACCCATTCACCGAGCCAAACCCCAGTTCAGGCATCTGGGGTGCCACTCCTAGCAGGCCAGGGGTGGGGAGCTGTGGGGAGGGGAGCCAGCAGCAAAGGACAGCCCCCTCCCACCCCAGTCCCAGTCCTGGAGGAAGTTAACCCAGGGTCTTTCCCTCCAGGACCTGCACTTGGCCCATCAGCCCTCCGCACGGCACAGGGGCTGACCTTCAGTGCTTTCCCCGGAAGTGCAACTGGATCCCAGCGACGGATTGCTCCCTCCCGCCCCCGAGCTGTGGTCCCCATCACTCATCCGTTCAAAGGCAAGCATGGGGCCCTCTGCAGTCTCCTCACCCTGTTGACCTTGATACAGAAACGCTGATGTCACGGAGGGGGGGTCCCAGCCCGGGCGGACAAGCATGCCCTGTGCCACGGAGGAGACTCCTGTGGGAGGGAGGCTGCAGCCACGCCAGGCGAAGGGGCCCAGGGGTCCTGGGAAGCCTGTGCCTTAGTGTAGAGGGGGCACCGGGGTGCTGAGGCTGTCAGGCAGGGACAGGGGGACAAAGCCGCAGAGCGCTGCTGAACTTGCTCGTCCAGACTCATCACCAGACCCCGTATCAGGGCAGGAAGCCTGGTCCAGCCCTGGGGCACGCCCAGACGGAGCCCCGCTCAGCACACCCAGGCTCAGCCCTGAACAGATGACCCAGGCGGTCACAGAACCAAGCAGAGCCTGCAGCTCTGGGACGCTGTGGCCAGGGCGCCCTGGGGGTGGGCGGGGCTGCCCCCCACTGGGCCCCCAAGGAGCTGCCACGGGCACAGTGGAACGACAGTGGGGCCTGGCTGCTCTGCGCCCAGGGGAGGCGGTCCGGAGAGCAGTGACACCCTGAACCCAGACCCTGCAAGCCCACCATCCACGCCCAAACCAAAGTCAAATGAGTTTATTCAGAAAAGGTCTCAGCCCCAGACTGAGAAAAGGACCCCCCATCCCAGCCCCAGACCCTTAAGGGCCAGTTCACAGGGGGGCATGGCACAGAGAGGGGAGGCAGGACACAAGGTCGCCGCAGGAAGGACGTCAAGTCCTGGCTGTCCCTGAGGGTGGGGCCTGTCTTTCCAGGGCTGCATGACCAGTAGGGAGCCCAGTGGGCTTGAGTCCCAGACCCCTGGCGCCCCCTCAAGGCTTTTCGGGTCTGGCAGAAGGCTCTGCCACGGCCCTCTCATCTGCTGGGGGCCCTGTAGCGGCTGAACTCTGGGGGGCACCCTGCTCCGGCTCCACCAGGCCTTCTGCCTCCTCCTTGACCCCACGGTCGCCCTCCCCGGCTGTGGGGCACCCCGGCGAGGCGGACACCTGGGGGATGCCGCTGGCTGACACCGCAGGGCCTTCCTCGGAATCCCGGTCCGCCTTCCTCCGCTTCCTAGACTCCTCGGCCACCTCGGGCCCCGAGGGCTGGGGGCAGGGCTGCTCGGGCTCCCCTGGGTCCTGGCTGCCCATTTCCTGGGTCCTGGCACCAAGGCTGCCCTGGCTAAGGGCGCAGCCCTCCAGGTTCAAGGCGATCTTCTCCACCTCCAGTGCACTCCCAGGGGCCCGCTCCTGCTGGGTCACTCCCAGCTTCCTCTTCTTGTTCTCCTTGGGGCTCGGGGGCTCGGGCCCCTCCTCCCCACAGCCCCAGGCCTCATCTCCCTGGTCCTTCAGGCCTCCTGCCTCCTGGGACCCCACAGCCACACTGTCCCTGGCTCTGGCAGGCCCACAGGCCTGACCCTGGGCACCGGCCTCCACGAGCGGGTCCCTGCCACTCTCCTCCCCCTCGGCCTGCCTGGGGCCCACCAGCAGGGGTGGATGGGGCAGGGAGTGCAGCCTAAGCCTCCGCAGCTTGTCGTGCGGCCCCCACACGAACTTGCACCGGGGTCGGAAGTGCTCCCAGGCAAAGCGCAGCAGCTCGCGGCGCCCGCGCCGGCAGCGCACAGTAAACACGAAGTAGTCCAGTGCGCTCTGCCGCACACCGGGCAGCTCCTGGCGCACCAGTGTCTCCTCCAGGAAGAAGTGCACCAGCGGCACCTGGAAGTGCTCCAGGCCCAGCTCGCCCAGCGACTTGAGGATGCGCGTGATGCGAAGGTTGTTGTGGCCATGTCTGCAGGCAGAGGAGCAGCTGCACACGCGCCTCTAGGAGCTCAGTGTCTGCCAGCAGGGCACGCAGGCCCCACGTCCATCCCCATCTGCTCACCACCCCTTGCCTCACCCAGCTCCCAAGAATGGCCACAAGCCTGGATGGCATCGCCAGGGGACGACCCTCTAGGACAGGGACCAGTCGTAGTCCCTGCAAAGCTGCTGGGCCCTGCCGACTGACCTACACCCTGCGGGCCGGAAGGCCACAGCCAAGATGCCAGACCAACCGGCATGGCCTCCTTTAGGTCCTCGTGCCCTGGCAGGTGGGCCCCAACCCTGCCAGTGAGGGGCTCCATCACTTGCCCAGGTGCCCCGGGGCCCCTCCTCCCTGCAAGTGCTCCCACACCTGTCCTAACCAGCACCCAGCTGGACGCTGTGCGGCGGCCTCACCGGTTGAGGTTCTGGAAGCGCTTCTGGTAGTTCTGGGCTCGGCACACCTTGCCTGTGTCTCGGTCCTCGAGCTGGATCCCATAGAAGCCCAGCATGAGCTCGTAGGCCTGGACAAGGCGCTCCCTGACATCCTTGGAGCTTTTAAATGCCTGGAGGAAACCCCCATGGATGGAGCTCAGGGGCCATGCTGACAGTTATCAGGTGAGGTGACAGGGTGAAGGGGTGCAGAGACGCCTTGTCACTCTGGCGGCTACACGGTCTCACCGGGCTGAGGCGGCAGCTTTAGGCCTGGGCAGTTGAGAGCCACCGGGAGGAGCTCGGGGCTCTCCCAGGCTGGACACACACACTGTGTTCTCAGCACACCTCCTGCACGTGCTCCTCGGCCCCCAGGGCCTCCTTCCCTCCAGGGGTGTCCCACTCTAGCCCAGACCAGGGCGGCACCCCACTGTGACCCTGGACTCCCTGGCTTGGGAAACCCCCCCAAGATCAGATTTCTCTAGAAGCTTGTCGGGAGCACCAGGGGTGGGGACAGTTTGGAGGGTGGACGACTACTCCTGCCCTCCCAGCCTTGGCGCTCACCTTGACCTCCTGAAGAGTGAGGGGCTTGGCATGCCAGTTCACTCCTGGTTCCCTAAGAGGAAACAGCCTTTGGGAGAAGAGACAGGCTCCATCAGTGGCAGGCGCTGGACACATGCCAGCTGGACAGCTTGGGGAAGCTCACTGCCTTCTCTGGGCTCACCACTCGACTCCAAGACAGACTGGCTGGACCACCACATGCCTTGGGCTCGGGATTCCAAGTCAATAAAGCTAAGGGGCAAGCCGGGGAGAGCTCTGGGGAGGGTGTCACAGGCCGGTGCACAGGACAGGTGGGAGTGCAGCCTACGGGAGTCTCGGTGTGCACGCTCAGAGGCAAGGCTGGCCTGCCAGCCATTCCCCAGGGCGGCCCAGGCTCTCCTCTTTAGTCTTACGTTTTCTTGCCTGTCACTAATGCTGAATTATGCCCTGTGACACCCTGCATCCAGGAAAGGGCCCCTGCAAGCCTCAAAGACACTGTGTTTGTAGGGCAACGTCAAGGGTTACTGCTGAGGGTCACCTCAAGCCACTGTTAGAATACTGCCACCCCACATGTCAGAGGGACTCCAAGGGACATGCAAGCCCCAGCTGCCCTCGGGGCTCACGAGGACACACCCTCGCTGCCTGCAAGCTGGCACATCTGCAGCCCTTCCTGATCCCCACGTCCGGCTTCAGCTCTCAGCTACTGCTCACTGAACCCCCAGACTGTGGACTGCAGTGTTCCCTCAACCACCTGGGCCCCACATGGCCTGCAAAGAGTCCAAAGTGCGCCTCCAGAAGGGAAGTGCCCGCTCAGTGAGCACCAGGACCCTGGTGCTCAAGCCCCCTGCTGGTGCCCCACCCTCCAGTCCCACCCACTCACCACTGGATGTAGAAGTGATTGTCTTCCAGGAGGTCATAGTCCCCCCTCCAGTTGCGAAGAATATCCTCAATGAAACAGCCTAGGAGCCCCACGGGGACAGGTCAGCATGGACAATGGAAGGCCCTCCCTCCCCTCCCCCTCCTCCCTGGAGTTGCTGGGGCTAGGCAGCTCCGGGTTGTGCACACCTCATAATTTCAACCCCCCAACTGTAGACCCCACTGCTGACCCGAGTGAGAAGAGCACGCTGGGCAGGAAGCCCAGGGGGGCCTCAGGACAGTGGTCCCAGATGGCACCTGTCCTTGCAGGAGGCAGCCTGCCGGCTGAACAGAACTGCAGCGAAGCCCACCCTGTGGCCTGACTCCCGCGCCTGACGGCACAGCAAATGACACTACGTCATAGCATAGCAGGTAAGCAGCCACGCGCAGCATGTGCATGGACCGGGGGCTGGGCTCCCACAAAACTTCCCTCACGGACACTAAAATCTGCATTTTGTATCATTTTCATATGAAACAAAGTATTATTCTACCTTAAACTTTTTCCAACCATTTAAAAACATGAAAACCATTCTCACTCATCAGTTCACATGTACAGCTTTCCCCCAGGGCAGCAGAGACTAGGGCCTGCGCCGCCTTCAATACCCACCACTGGCTCTTGGCCGCACGTCTGCAGAGGGTCGCCCCTCAGCGGCCTCCAGGGGGCGCCATGGAGCTGTCTGAGCAACAGGCCCCCTAAGTGAGACTCCAGGGCCACCCCTCCGCTGGGAGCTGCAGGCAGCAATGGTACACACCGTTCGGCAGGAACTGGATCTTGTTTCTGTAGAATCTCAGGTTTGGCATGTCACCACTGCTGTCTTGTTCTACCAAGTCCTGAAGAGCCAGAGAGGGAGCAGAACATCACTGGCAACAGGCTACCTCCGAGGGCCCCTCGGGGTGGGAGCGGCTGCTCCTGGCCCCCAAACCTCCAGATGTCCTGAAGGCCAGCGAAGACCCTGAGTGTCCAGCTGGGGCCCCTCTTCTGCAGTCTCTGCGCTGGAGGGCAGCAGCCACCGCTGACCACCACCCTCCTGACCAGTGTGGGCCAGGGCCGTGGTCCCCTTCCTCTGCACCCCGAAGGCAGCCCAGGGGGTGAGCACTGCGCAGCCTCACATGGACATGCCTCCAGCTGGCACTACTACTGACTTCTGCAGGCAGGGGCACCTGGGCTCAGAGGTTGGGGGCTGCATGCGTCGCCCTGTAAGCCCAGGCAGGGTTTCCAGCAGGACGAGGGTCGCTGTCTGAACAGAGGGACACTGCCCACCCGGTCTTCCCTGGGCAGAGGGTGAGGGGGCTGCCCCAGGCTAGCCACCATGTGTGAGGGTGCCATGGGCGGCTACCTACCGGGTAGTGGTGCCGGTACCTGCGTGTGTCCCGCAGTGCTCGCCAGTTTCGGGCCCCCGCCATCCTGGACTAGGAAGAGAAGAGATGGGATGAGACTTCTGGGGAGACCCTCCCCATTCCTGGAGGCAGTCCAGTAGGCAGGTCCCACCCCCAGCAAGGCCCCATCTGGCAAGGGCAGCAAGAACCAGGGCCGGCTGTCAGCCAAGCCCCAGGGGCCAGGAGGGCTGGGGCTCAGCCCTGCCACCCACTCCAGCTCTCAGGACCCCAGACCAGCGTGCACATTGCTGGGCTGCAGCGCCCCAAGCCTCAGCTTCACTTCCTCCTTCCATTTTTGCTGGCTACCCCCACTTGGACTGCAGCCCCAGGACCTGCCCTCGGCACCTCCATCTTCCCCAGTGCTGTGTTGTGCTCTAAGTTGTCACTAGGCTTGTGTCCCCAAGGGCAGTGGCCTCACCACCTGTAGCCCTACGAGGGGCCCCAGAGGGTTGTCACAGGGTCTAAGGAATAAATGACCAAGGCCCAGGGAGCCAGTCCTGGGCCTGCCCAATTCCACCCACTCATCGACAGGACCCCATGTCCCCTGGACTCCAGCCCCACTGTGGGGGACTTCTCAGTAAGATGCCAAAGGCTCCCTGCTGCCCCCAGCCTCTGCAGCCTCTGTCTCTGCAGGCCAACTCCCTGGGGTCCTTGGAAGGATGGTGACCAGAATGCTAGGTAAATGCAGAAGGTCCCACCTTCTTACAAGAGGGGGGGGCAAGGGGTGGGTCTGAGTGCAGCCTGGGGTCTAAGGCTGAGAGGAGGAAGGGCCCAGGCAGATACAGCCCCTGGGTGTGACAGGTGGGGAGAGCTCACCTCAGGGGACACCT
Organism: Smutsia gigantea; assembly: GCA_032199065.1. Classification (NCBI taxonomy): domain Eukaryota; kingdom Metazoa; phylum Chordata; class Mammalia; order Pholidota; family Manidae; genus Smutsia; species Smutsia gigantea. The sequence continues at coordinate 382,105 of JAVSCE010021377.1, read as the reverse complement.
AGGTCCCAGGAAGCCAGGCCCGCTGCTGGGTCCCCTGGCTCTGGCCCCATCTCCACCCAAGATGCTCTAAATGGTTCTGAGCTCCGGCCACCATCTGTGGTTGCCCCTCTGCCCAATTTCTAAACCAGGGCCAACTGCTTCTTGACTACCAGCCAGCGGCCAGCAGATGAAACTGAAACTCACAGAAGCTGGCCCTACCCCTCTATCAGCTTCCATTTCTCTTCCTTCCTGGGGCCACATGCCTCCCCAGGGTGGCTCAGGAGGACAGGTCCTGACTGGACAAGGGCCATGCACACAGCTCAGGGCAGGGCTGGCCCCAGTAGTGCACATCTGACCCAGCCCAGGGCAGCTGGGAGTGCCACAGGGTTCTTGGAGGAAGGTGAGCGCTTTGTGGTGGCACAGAAGCCACAGCGGGAGGGAGAGGGGGAAGAGGTCAGCGATCGCAGGCATCTCAGTCAAGGCGCTGGCCCACTGCTGCAGAAGCAGGGCCTGTGGAACTGTGGCGAGGAGACCATCCTCTCACCTAATCCACACAACGAAGAACCAGACTCCTGGCCCACACGCCAGCCTGTCACCGAGACCACTGCCCAGCCTGCCTCCCGAAGACTCATGCCCGCCTGAAACACGGCAGATGTGCTGAGGCTGATGGCCTCCCAGGCAGGCTCAGGAGACCCTCAGGGCCCCTCTCGCTGACTCCAAGACACCGAGAGTTACACCTGAAAACCGGAGCTCTCATCTGCAATGGGGAGAATCCATTCCAGAGACCACACAGGCTGGAATTCAAGACTTCCTACACATGGTGCCAAGACACCTGCATCTAAAAGGGACTGGCACACGGCGACGGCTGTCACCTGGGGCCCTCTGTACCGCTGGGAAGCCAGCCGGAGCAAGGCACCCACATGGGGTGGAAGGTGGCACCCAGCAAATGCTAGCAAGTAACCGCTGGTCCTTGGAAAAGTAGCTAGTGGTAACAAGTAACCACTACTGGTAAAAGCAACCTGCTGCTTACAATCAACCACAACAAAAGTAACGCCTGCTAATGGCCAAGTAGCTAACGGTAAAGGAGAAGCATGGCGGTGGTCGCAAGTGGCCAGTAGCCGGTGGGCACCGCCGCAGCCTCTGCTCAGACACGGGCACATGAATGCTGCCCCCAAGGCCCCTCCCAGGTGGCCGGGGTCGGCCCCAGGTGAGGGGGTGGGCTCTGCACCCCTGAGGGGCAGCAGGGCGCCTGGGCGCCGCGGGGCAGGGTGGGGTGCCCCTCAGTGCCGGGGGCCCCACAGAGGGCGGAGGTCTATCTAGAGACAGAGGCAGGGGCCTGGAGGTGAGAGTCACAGAGGGAGGCATCCGCTTGAAAAAGTGTCATCGCGCACGGCCAGTCCTGCGGACTCTGCAGGGTCCCCTGGCCGGGCCAGGGCTGGGGCGCAGGTCGGGGCCGACCTCGGGGCGTCGCGGGTGCCGCCAGGAGGACGGGGGTCGAGAAGAGGGCCGCAGGCCGATTGGGAGGGCCCGGCCCGCGCCGGGTGTCCGGGAGCCGCGCCCGCCCGGCCCCCGGAGCCGACTTTCCCCCGCAACGCGGCCGGGGCCGCACCTGGGGCGCGCTGGGCCGCACCGCCCGCTCGTCCTCCGCGTCGTCGTCCTCGTCCTCCGGGTCCCCCGCGGCGCCGGCCTCGCCATCCTCGCCGCCCGCGGCGCTCGGGCCCTGGCCGTCCTCCCCGTCGTCCTCCTCCCAGGTCGAGTCGCAGTCGGGATCGTCCATGCTCGGCGCCGGCGGGGCCCGCGCAGGGCGGAAGCTGCAGGGTGAGGGAGGAAGCGCGGGGGCGGGCCGGGGCGGGGCTGCGCGCTCGCGGGAGGAGGCACCGCCCCCGCCGCCCGCCCCGGCCGCCGCGCGGGGGACGCAGGACGCCTTCCGGCCTGCGCCCGCCCTGGGGGAGCCTGGCCGGAGCGGGCCCCTGGGGGATACCCACCCCAGAGCGCCACACCCCGGAATGCCCCCACTCGATCCCAAGGCCGGTGCCCCGCCAAGGATGCTTCCCCTGGAGGATTCCTTCCCCAGAGGATGACCATCCCCTGCGAGCCCCCCAGAGACTGTTCCCCTAGAGAAAAGGCCCCCGAGAGGGTTCCCCACAGAGAGGGCCTCAAGGAGGATACGCCTTGGAAGTTGTCCCCCCAGAAGAAAGTTTCCCAGAGGATGCCCCAAGATGTCCCCCCATTCCCCCTGTCCCCCCAGGATGCCCTCCATGTATTGGCTTGAAGCTATGGTCCCATCAGAGGCTCCTTCGGGGAGTGAGCCCCGTCCAGGCTCCCTCAGGTTGTTGGCAGAACTCATCTTCTTGGGGCAGTGGGATGGAGACACCTGTGTCCCCTTCACTGGCCATTCGCAGCTGGGCAGCTGGCTTCCTCAAGGCCAGGGGCAGGGTCTCTTCTCACCCAGTGGGGGAGTCCGGTAATGCACCTGACTGTGGGCCTGACCGCCCAGCTCCTGCACTCAGGGGAGGCACCATACAAAGACCCAAACACCACGAGGCGGAAATGACTGGGGGCAGCCTTGGACTGTTGAACACAGGCCACTCCAGCTCTGTGTCCCTTAGAGGCCCCTGTAGGCTGGGGTGGCTGCCCTCTTGACATTGGCACATTTTGAACACCTGAGAGTCACCTTCACTGTAAATTCCCAGTGACTGGGGTCCCCACTTAACATCTGCCTTTGACATTTCTCCTGAGTAACCACAGGAGCTCTGGCAAAGCTGGTGAACCACCCCCTGGAAACAGAAATTTACAGCGGCCACCGCAGGTAAAATTCATCCGTAACTACTATACCACTTTATTGTTTCAGAAAATGTTAGCTAAAACCTAAGTTTGGCTTTTAGATATCAGTGTGAGGGCTCCTGGGAGAGCTGCTTGTGTGGTGACAGCTGCATGAGGGTGGAGAAGGCCATGTGCCACCCCCCAGGATGCTGACTTCCCCCAACCCTGCAAGCCAGCCTCGGGCTGCCTGTGCCTGTGGGCAGTGACTGGACAAGACCTTCCAATTTTGGCCGTGGGCAAAGCTGGCAGTCGTCCTGGGGGCTGGCCCAGCAGCGACCTTTACTAACTGGGTACAGTCTCACATGGCTGCAACCTGTGTACATGCTGTCCCATTTTCTAAAAGGACAGGGGTGACTCCCCCACAGGTATGGAGCTCTGAGCAGTTCTGTAAATTGTCTGCCATCAATGGCCAGGGAAGGTTTCCTGGGGAGTGAGCCGCTATTGGGTGTCAGGTGGGCCAGCCCACTTCCTGTTAGCCAACTGGCAGCCGGCTCTGGAGCCCCTGGCTGTGACATCCAGGAGGATGCAGATGCTGATGGGTGCTGGGCAGCCTGAGAGTTTGGCTACTCTGAGGGCACTTGGGTGGGTGGGCTCCACTCTCCTCTGCCACAGAAAAGAGAGGCAAGCATGCAGTATAGGACAATGTCTTGCTTCGCAGTTCCAGCCCAGTGTGCCCACCGCGGATGGGATGGCCTCCCCCGCTGCCTACTCTCAGGTCCAGGATTCCAGATACTCTCTGCACCCAAGGAGTTGATCTCAAGGCTTCACCCACCTCCTGTGTCACAGACTCCAGGTGCCCAACTGCACCTTCAGCTGGTATTGCGCAATTTGCACATGGTTCATCTCAGAGGGGTGTTCACCCCCGCAGCTCAGCTCCTACTGCAGGAAAAATGGGGCCTCATGTGCTGCAGTGCAGAGTCGCCCACGGTGGGCTCAGTGCTCCAGACAGCACCAAGGCTGGGCAAGGGCCACGAGAAGCACCTGCCATCCCCACGGCTCCAAGACACCATGCCCATGGGTGTGCCCCCACCGGCCAGGCAGGGAGGGCAGTCCCTGTACTAGTAGCATAGGTGGCCAGCCTGGACGAGGCGCTGCTCCCGGCTGGGGGTTCCGCACAAGTTGGAGAGGCAGGTTCGGGTTAGGGCTGCCTTTTTCCCTGAGGCAAAGCCAGTTGCAGTTGTTATCTGTCCAAGCTTGCCCACCCCCACCCCCACCCCAGCCTCTCAGGTGCCTGCTGCACCCTGAGTGCCCACCAGGGTCTGGGGCTGGGGCAGAGCAGAGAGAGACACCCCTCAAGCAGCAAAGGCCTTTGCAGAAAGTAGCAGGGCAGGTGTTAGGCCCAGCTGTAGATGCAGAGCCTCTGTGAAGGTGCAGTCCCAGGCCCATGACACTTAGATAGTCTTACCGAGTGTGAACCATGCAACCCATGAAGTTTCCCTTGCTTCGGCCCCATCCAGCATCCACATTACGTGTCAGGGTGCATAAGACCTGAGTCACACATTGGAATCCTAGTCCTATCGGGAGAGGTTAAGTGCCCCAGAAGCCTGTGAATCCGACCTGTGTGGACCACACAGACCAGAGCTGGGCCCCGCCGCAGGGAACCGGAGGCCCTTGAGCCCAAGGGCCCAGGACGCTCAGGTTGGTCTCATCCCTGCTGAGATCTGCAGGCCCCACAAGCTCAAGGGTGTGGGAGCATGACCAGTGCAGGATGCCCAAGGCTGAGGGGGCCACCTGTTCATCTGCCCGTGATGGGCTTGCCCTGCCCCTCCCCCTCCTCCTTCCCCTCCCCCCCCTCCTCCAGGAATGCAGGAAAATGTTAAATGACTGAACAAGGCAGGTTCAATTTACTGCCTCGGCTTTTTCAGCATGTTCTGAGGTCCCTGATACTGCTGTGAAGAGGGTTTACCAGAGAGCCCAGTGAGGCGCACCCCAGCCCCTTCAGCTCCCTCCCATCACTGTGTGGCCCCTCAGGGATGTTTGCCCCATTTCCCTGCCAATTCTGGACTCTCAAAGGGTCAGGCTTCTCTCACACATCAGGACTCCAGTGACAGGACCTGGCACTGAGTGAGGGCTGGTGGACACTTTGCTAGTGAAAAGGTCTGGGGTGCATCCCACACTGGCTCTTGCACTGGCTGTGAGACCCCCTGCTCCCTCCCTCTCAGGTGTACAGAGCCTGACACCTGCCGCAGGTGATGGAACATCCCAGATGCCTGCACATTTGGAGGCGAGTGTGGTTTCTGCTCTTGTGGATTATGGGACTTGATCTCAGTGGCAGCAGTGCTGGTGGCAGGTGCATGGGGAAGCGGCAGCCCAGGCTTCGTCCCGGCGGGTGGGGTACTGGTGAGAGTGGGGACCTCCCAATGGAGACCCACCCTGCGGGGCTCCAACCAGCTGGTCTAGCCATGCTGTCTGTCTGCTCCAGGCTTCAGGGCAGGGTGGCAGGCAGGCAGACCAGCTGCCAATCAGGTCAGCAGACCTGACACAAGAAGCTCTTTCTGTGCCAAGTGCCGTCAGCCCTGCAGGGGACACGGGACGCAGTGCTCAAGGCCCCAGAAGTGATGGTGGGTTTGGTGCAGGGCAACCTCTCCACACGCAGGGCTCCTGGCCTCGGCTTGTGGGCTGCAGCGAGTGTGACCTCCTGCTTCCATACGGTGGGGAAGGCTCTGCTGGGCGGACAGATGGTGTTTCCTTGCTGTTTGTCAAGATGAAGAGCCGGGGGCTGGATGGCTGGCAGTCGCAGAGCTCCCAGCCACCCAGCAAGGGGCTGCTTGCTCTGTATTTGAAGGGCTTGTCACACTCAACAAACTACTCTGGACCTGTTACTTGTATACACATTATATCCAGTGAACATTAATAAGCCACCTAAGGTTCGGTTAGTAAATCTTGGAAAAACAACTTCCTGTTGTAGAAAGGGTAACTTACTTTGGTATCAAAACCACAGACCCCAGGTTGCTTTTCTGTGCTTTAATGCTGCAAACGCAAGGGTATTCCAGTCAGCCCACAGCCCTTTGTCCCCTCCACTCACTCATTTGGTCTGTTTGCAAGTTACTGATAATACAAAAATAACCGCTACAAATTCTCCGTATCTGGCATATAAAAACTGAGCAGAAAGGATCTCAGTGATCATTACCTTAAAACAAAACAGCTCAGAAAAAATACAACACAGGTTTAACTTCTGCAGTATTTTTTTCATATAAAACACTAGTAAAATAGGCTTCTTAAAAATTAAATAGTGAAGTACCAACTAAATTATATACATCGTTACAGTACAAATAAACGAGGCCCAGCATTCAGTTCTCGGTTTCTCGGGTGGGGACGCCACGTGTGACCCGACTTTCTCCTGAGATCACAGTCAGCTTAGGAAGAGCAGCTTACAGACAAGACGGATGGACGAAGGGGAAGAGTCACCCAGGAAGATGAGTGCCCCTGAGAGGCCAAGGGAGAGCGGCACTTTATTGCTACTGTGGGGCTGCTGGCCGAGCCCCTCACTCTGCACCATGCAGCCCAGACCCACAGGCCCTTGCAGCTTCCAGGAAGCACAGGAGGGGCGGATCAGAGAGCAGGGGAACCGTGAGCGTCCAGAGGACAGAACCTGGTTGCACGACTCCAGTTGAGTGCCGACCCTGGCCTCCTAGGCCCACAGAGCCCCTGGGGTCCGAGTGGCACTGCCTGGTGGCCGCGGGGCCCACCCACCCACACTCCTCGGCTGCGGCTGTGGGGCCCCTAAGTTCGGCGCCGCTTGGCAGCGCTGGGGCTGGAGGGGTTGCTGTTGGCGGTCAGGACCTTGTCGGTGACGCGGCCGCGCTTCCGCTTGTCCAGCCCTTCTCTGGACCCCAAGTCCGAGGAGCTCTTGTCTTTGTCTTTGCTGGACTTTTCTGTTGCTTTCCCCAAGCTTCCTGAAGATGAAAAAACTGGGAGACAAAATCATTTCGCTGAAAACAGAATATCCAGAATTTTATTTCATCTTCCTGCTCAGTCATAAAAATCTGTATCTACACACGACACTCTGAACCCAAAAGGCATCTCCTGAGCTGGGGGCGCCCGTGTGGCCTGAAGAGTGCCCGGTCCCCCTGAGGACTGGCTACTGTGCTGGCCTTGGCACCACACGCTCGGGCGGCAGGCCCCGCCACGCCGTGCACGCACCTGGCCTGCCAGGAGGACCTGTGGCTCGGCCCCACGCTGTGTTTGCTGCTCGGGTTGTATCCTGAACTGAGACGGCCGGCTCGGGTTTTACTCCAAGCAGAACCCCTGCACTGTGCGTTCTAGTCCGCCTGACTGGGCAGTGGTGCCAGGCCGCCTGTGGCTCCTTCACGGTGCCGGCCCCGTGCATGACTTCACGCACATCGAGGCTCCTGCTGGAGCAGATGGAAGCTGCCTTCTCAGCCGCCAAGCCAGACAGAGCAGCCCTGGCTTCTAGAGACTTAATATGGGCTGGGGTGTATGGAGTGCCTGCAGGGAGGCCTGCCCGGGGAGGCGTGCTATGTCCCCAGGCCCAGGGGAGGTGCAGGGTACGCTCCACGCTTACCATCGTCAGCCCCGTTGTGGGGGTCCATGTCCTCCTTCATCTCCTCTTTCATTTCTTCTTCAATGACCACTTTTCCTGAGGGACACAGCAGAGTTCACCCACATGGTAGGGGCAGCCCTGGCCGGTGCTGTGGGGCCCTGGTGGAGGATGCCCCACGCACACCCCTCCCAGGCCTCCCCAGGCCAGGCAGGCCTGTGACCCACACTCCTCCCGGAGGCTCATGACCTTTCCCCTGACACCATCACCCTTGGCCCATGTCCTGACTTTTACGATTACAAGTCTGACCTTGCCTGAGTCTCACCTTCTCGGACTTCTTGAATGATTTCTTCTGGAAGGACAAAGTTCCTCTCTGGATTTGGGAAGGGGAGAATCTCAGACTCATGCTGCCGGCAAAGAGAACGTTTCATTTTTTAAGAAACAAAGACAAAAACGTGACTTTTTGCAAATCACTAAAAATTCAGGAGCAACCAACAAATGCATACAGCTGTTTTGGAGGGCTGCAGTGGTGGGCCTGAGGGGGTGAGGACCGCTGTGCTCTCCACTTGCACCGTCTACAGAGACTGGGCTTTGAGACAGACCCGCAGAAAGCAACACCACAGTGCAGTCACTGGTGGGATGGAGATGGCGCTGGGGAAGCCCTGCCTGCAGGCCTGGCCCGGCCCCTTCACCACCAGAGCGCGTCCAGAGGCAGTGACAGCCCTGAGGAAAGGCTAGAGTACCTCTGGCTCCCATCCATGTGGACAGACGTGGCGGGTGTTGGCTGGGAAGCCACCGCCATGGAAACCAGGTGAGGACAGCAGAGCAAGGCCCGTGGAATTCCGCCTGTCTTGCAGGTCCCACGTGCCAGAAGGCACAAAGACCCCAGAAACGCGACCGCTGCATGAAGGGAAAGTGAGCCGGTGAGGAGAGTGTAGATCAGGAGGCTCTGCAGGTGGGGCTGCCACTCTGCAGCTGAGATGTGTGAAGCCGGGCAGTCGGCCTCTAAGTGTGATCAACAGTTCTGGTGCTTCAAACCCGTGGACTCCAGGGCTCGCAGGCCACCCTGTGGGTGGTCCAGGGGCTTGTTTTTATAAGGCCCCAGGCACCTCTGGCATCAGCCCTACAGAATAACTTGGGTCTAAGGAGATGGCCTCCCAGGTCCTGCCCAGTCCCGGATGAGCACTAGGCCGGGATGAGGGGTAAGGACGAGAGGGGGGATGGCTGCCTGCACCAGGCTTAAGCCCTGGGTGACGTCCTGCAACGCCAAGTGTCGTGTGGGCCCCGTGGTGACTGTTGCAGCCGTGGGCTCCTCTGAGCCAGTGTCTGCGCCTCAGAGCTGTCCGTCTGTGTCCCCGCGGCTCCCCATGGGTCTCCCCGAGGACAGAGACCCTGCGACACTCATCTCCGGACCACTGAATGCGGGAATTCACCGAGGGTGAGGCTACTCCTCGGAGGACCTCCTTCAGTTCAGCAGTTTGTCCTAGATGTGGATTCCCAAAAGAAACAGTGCTGAGTTTCCAGGGCACTTCCCATAGACCAGGCAGTCAGCCCTCGAGGACGGGTACCTTTCCCTCTTTCTATGCCACAACCAGGAGACGAAAATGACTTGCCCAAGGCAAACAGGAGGCTGGCGGCAGTGCAGGATCTGCATTCAAGGCCAGGGCACATGCTCTTGCCTCAGCGGTGTGCCCCCAGGTCTCAGCTGGGAGGGCTGGCATGGACCCAGCCCAACAGGGGATGCAGAGCCTTCCCTAACCCCAGCACAGGTGCCCAGCCCTCTGTCTTCTGAGAGTCCCCTTCCACCACTCTCCCCAGGTGCATGTCCTCTGAGCTCCCCGACTCACCAACTCTGCTGCCACAGGGCTCTGGTACCTGCCGACCCTCTGCCTAGAACACGTCTCTTCTGGCCATCCTGGTTACCTAGTTAACTGGCGTACTCTCAGATACGGCTAGCAGGGGGGTCCATAAGGACCAGGACCCCACCTAGTGCTCACAGAAGCCACCATATTCAACTCAACATGACTCACATCCAGAGCATTCTGGGACTTCCCCTAAGACTGACCATGGCCTGAGGGCCCCTCCCACAGGCCCTGGCTCTTGGGTTATCTCCCTGCAGAGCCCTCACTGACCACCCAATGTAGAGTAGGTTCCACATGGGCAACCAGCTGCCATTGCTAGGTTTGTGTTTACTACTTAGAACTACCTTATTTAACACTGGTTCCCCGTGGGATGTCCACAGGACATCAAGCTCCCTGAGGACAAGGCACAGACCCCCAGGGAGAGGCATGGAGGGCATAGCGTGGCCAGCTCCACCTGGGGGAAGGAGGGGCTCTGGCTTTAGGAGGACAGGGGAGGGCTGGGTCTGGCTCACCAGGGCCTGCATGTCATACATGGTGCTCAGGTGGTCCCAGATGACCTTGGATGGGACCTGCCGACCGATGTTCTGGCTGAACTTGTCCCGGATACATATCATGTGGAAGTGCCGGTTCACACCTGCGGGAGGAAGGGGTCAGCTTGTTGGGGAGGAGTGGGCAAGGAGGTAAGTGGACGAAGAGAGATGGGCGGCAGCGGGGGAGGGCAAAGGATGGGAGCAGAGGTCGGGGCAGGAGTGGGTATGGTGCAGGGAGGTCAGCAGGGGCGGGTGGGTGGTGTAGGAGGGGCGGGCGTCGGTGGCGGGGTGGTGGGCAGCAGGTGTAGGAGGACATCTGCGGAGGGGCTGGGGTTGTCGCCGCGGCGGGTGGACGAGGGAGGTCCCGCCCGCGCCCCCGGCCGTTGCCGGCCCGCCCCGCCCCCACGCGGGTCCGCGGCCTCGGCGGCGCTCGGCTCACCGACGGGCTTGTGGCCCAGCATGGCGTGGAAGAGGCACACCTCCACCTCAGGGCTCCACACCACCGTCTCTTCGGCCGGGCTGGTGGCCGCCTCCCCCGGCCCCTTGTCGCCTGCCGCGCCGCCGCCGCCCACCTCGGCCTCCCCCATGGCCCGGCCGCCCAGCGACGAGCCCCCGGCGGGAGCGGGCGCGGCCACCGGCTCCGCGCAGACGCACTCGCGGGCAGGCGCGCGCTTGGCGGGCAGGCGCTCGAGGGCGCGCGCGGCAGGGCGCAGGCGCAGAGGGTAGATCCCAGCGCGCCCTGCGGCGCCCCCTGGTGGCTCCGGGGGAACGGCGGAGCCTCTCGGCGTTAAGCAGAAACAGACCACTGCGAAGCCTGCCTGTGCAGAAAGACGCCCAAGGGCTTTGATTGTCCCTGGCTGACCCCTGGCCGGAGCGCGGAACAGAGGGATCCCGGGCTGCGGGGCGGGGCCAGGCAGGGCGGGGGCGGAGCCTGGTCCGACTCGCTGAAGCATTGCCCAATCAAGGCCGCCGGGATTGCCCCGCCCCGCCCCCATCTGCAGGCCACGCCCTTCGCGGTGCCCAGGGGACTCGCCGCTCAAAGAGCCCTCCGCGCCTCAGCGGGTGTGAACTCTCGGGTCCCGTTTCCGGGTCCCCTTCGGCTTTGCGGCCTGCCAGCTGTTTGTGTTGGGCAAGGCGCAGAGTCCTCCTCGGTGCAGTGGGCGCCTTTCCCAGGGGTACTGATGAGGGCTGGTCGCCGGCCGTCTGCTCAGGTGTCCGGGTCCTGGGCCTGGCCCAAGGCCGGTCAAACGCTCGGGTTTCGTAGTAAACACCTGGAGCCACACTGGCGGGCGCCGCCCCTCGGCCGGTGAAGGCTGTGGTCAGCCTCGCACACGGTCCGCCGGCTGGGGCCTGAGTCTCCCCCTCTCTGTGAAGGGGGCTGCTGGCGACGCTGTCCCACATTGCCATGGGGGAGATGTGGCCCAGAGGGAGTTCTGCCGTGGTCCAGGGCCACCAGCTGTCATGTGGAGCCACTGATTCCGGCCGAGCCTGCGCTCCTCACCCTGACCCACAAGAGAGCCTCTGGGTTCCTGCAAGGCAGGGATGGAGCACCCCCATGGCCACCCACCACAGGCTGTCCCAGGAAGTGCACAGCAGATGGAGGCCCTCATCATTATTAACCTCCTGACTTCACTGGACGCCCACCCCTCCATCTTATCCTGCCTTCTTCCACCTGGAGAGCCTCCTCCCCTGGGGAGGCCCTCTGTTGCCCCGTCATGGAACTCAGCCGCCTCTGCCATTCCTGGGGGTCACTGTGCCTGTTAATTTTTGCCACTGCACTGGAGCCTTTGAAGACTGGGCTGTGGCCTCCTGTGTGCTTGCAGGGCTGAGTTTGGCCAGTGGTTGTGGTCCATGACACCTAGTTCTTTTTGTGAGGAAAGATCCAGACAGACCCTGGAATGCATATCTGACAATCAGCCTCAATGCAGACAGGCAGGCTGGACGACTTGGGCACAAAGAAACCATCTTATGCATGTTTCTTACTGAAGCTGCCAGTAACTGCTTCACTTCTGTGCTCCACCAGGCACTTGTGGAACAAACTCCACCTTGGGTCGCATGCCTGCACCAGCACAGAGCTGGACCCTGTGCTCAGCCACCAGGACTTTGCCTAATACCTGGTGATTTGGCTCATTGCCCTTTCTATGCAATTGTGAGCACAGCTAGAGCCAGACTTAGGCAGATTAAGGAGTCTGGATCCAAAGAGGCTAGGCTTCCAGGCGGGCATGATGGGTCACCACTGTGACTCCTTTCAGCCCCCTGGTTTTGGTGAGTTGAACAGGCTTCAGGGAAATACCCAGCCCTTGATTGCACCGGTGATCCTGCCTGGGTGACCTAACCATCTGTGGTTATTTAGGAAGAGCACCTTCAAAATGAGGTGGGGGAAAAACATTAGAGAGCTCATGCAGCTGGGTAGAGATGCTGTGTGTGGCCTGGTGCCTGCTGGTCTGGGAAGATGGGTCTGTGCTGAGGCGCCCTTGGGCTGCTGTTAGGGCAGTCTCTGCCATCTGACTGTTAAGGCAGGCCGGTGCTATCTAGGAGGCGGTGGTCACGTGGGTGTCCTTCAGCAGCGTCATTGAGCACCTCCTACATGCCTGGCTGGAGCAAAGGAGGGACTGGACACAGGGCCTCCCTCGAGGAGCCCATAGTTCAGGATCAGACTCCTATACAGAAGATGTGAATTCTCCTTGTGGAGGGGGAGCAGACCAGAAGGGAGCTTCCCTGGAGATGAGGACAGTTCCAAGGGTGGTGGGACCTCAGAGGGAAGCCACAGATGTAGCAGGAGACTGATGCAGAGGCCCCCACACCCCTGCCACCCGGAACCAGGCATGGCTCAGACATCATGGAACATACCCACTCTGGGACCTTGAAGGCCTGGACACTTGCTGGCAGGGGCAGGCTAGGGCTTCCCTGGACATTCTGGGCCTCCTAGACTTCCATGGCCATGGGTCAGGTGTGGGATGGACTGCCCACCCAATAATAAAAAAGGTACTGTCTTTCCTCTTTATCTGACAGTGGGATCTCAGGACCAGATTAGGTGGTGTGAACCCACACAAAGACCTAAGGCTGTTGCCACCAATCAACCACTTGACCCCAAAGCCCCTCGCTGAGGCAGATGCACGGCTCACCTTGGTGCCAAGCACTGGCCCAGGAATCCATCTCAGAAGCTGCTTTCCTGTGACCCACCCTCCCTAGCCTGCTGAGCTTGGTCTGATCTTGACCCCCAGAACCCTCACCTGGGCTCCCTCTTACAGGTCACCCTCTAGCCCTCCAGGCTGCAAATGCCTCTCCCTCTACCCTTTGCCTGTCTCTCTTGCCCTGCCTTCTGCCCTCAGGTCCAAGCCTGTCACCCCAGGGTGCTCTCCTGACCCCTAGACAAGAGGGTCCCACTCAGTCCACCACAGTCCTACTACGCAGCAAGTGATTTGTGGCTCCCACACCACCTGCTGTCACTGCGAATCCCTGGTGGCAATTCGCTCAGTGTCCTCCTTATCTGCCGGCTCATCAGTCAGATGCAGCCTTAACCTTTCAGGCAGGGCCTGGGACACAGGTGGGCAGTGGCCATTTGTTGATGAACCCAATAACTAACTGACCCACTCCCTCTCTCAGTCACTCAAGGCCAAAGGAACCCCATTCCCATGCCTGTGTTGCCCAAATCTTCAAAAAATGCACTTGGCCCCAAGGATCTTAATCCAAAAAACGGGGGTCGTGAACCCCAGTGGGAAACGACTAGGCCCTCCTGAAAGGGATCTCTCCTCTGGTCAGTGAACACAAAATCTGTCTGGTTTATATATCAGTCTTACATGAGTTTGGCTGGTGTGAATCATTCCCCAGACCAGCTCTGGATTCTGACCAAGTGGAGTTTCTTATTCTGGGAACAGATGTTTCTGGAAGGTGGGGACTGTGGCTAACCAGACGGTGCCTGTCCCCCACACCCAAGGGGAACCTGGTTCTTGGCCATGATAGCTTATTGCAGTGAAAGGAATGTTTTGAGAGACTTTGGTTGAACATGCCCTGGGCCTTGCATGCCACCTGCCCTTGGGCACACTGTCCTGCCCTGATGATCTCTAGGATGGACGTGGAATTTGCTGCCCTGTGGGCCACTCCTCTCACACCCAAAGCCCATGCCTGAGACCTTGGAGGAACACAGGGACCCTGGGCAAAGCTTGGCTTTTGGGATTGGAAGGCTGGCTGTGGGTCCAGCTTGCCCACGTCCACTTGCTCAGCCATGTGCCATCCTGAGGCCTTGTCCCAGCATCTGGACACTGAGGTCAGCTACATTATCCCTGACACTGGGCTGAGCGGCCTCGAAGGTGAGGTGCCAGGGTACGGAGGGGCCGCCAGCTGGTGGTGATTTCCCATCCAGTGCCAGCTGTGGCTTGCAGCCCACACATCACACCTCCAGGGGGCGTCTCCCACACACTGTTTAGACCCAAACCAGGGCTCCTGGTTCCTGGGCACCCGGCCCACCCCGAAGGTGCCAAACAAAGTGCAATTCTTCCTGAGGGGCATATGAGGACTGTGATGACCCCAGGGGTGCTTGGCCCACCCACTGGGCACAGTGCTGTCCATTGATCCTTACAGGGTCCTGCCTGAACTACTGTGGTTGGTTCCCAGGGTTACCTGTGGAGCTAAACCGGGCCCAAGGGAGGTAGGGAGCCCTGGGGTGCTGGGCTCAGTGGCTGGTCGCTTCTGACTGGTGGATGCAGGGTTTGGTGTCTTTGGGGGTTTCCAGATCTAACACACCGAAAGCAAGGATGCTCAGTTGCATTTGAACTTCACAATGAATAATTCCGTTGAATGAGTGTGTCCCAAATACAGTGTGGGGTATACTTACCCCCCAAATCATTCATTTCCGGTCACATTTAGCTGGCTCCCGTGTTTTATCAGATGACCTACTCATTCTGTCTAAGTCACCTTCCAGCCAGCAGCTCGATTTGTCTCAAGTGTGGGGCTTGCCAGGTCCATGGTGTCCATGTGCCTCTCCGGGAAGTGAATGGGCGAGCCTGTCTCCAGGGGGCGCTCATTAGCAGTTAGAGAGGGAGGGAGCCACTCGGCTGTGACACCTGGGGAGACCGCAGGCTCTAGCTCTCCAGGCATTGATGCTCTGGGTGCAGAGGCCCCCCAGGGAAGGGCACAGAAATCAGCTTTACTGCCTCTTGGCCTGATGGACAATTCTCTGTGAATCTGCAGTATGGACTCCAAGCCACCTGGAGTCCTGTCTGCATGTGCTCCTTGGGTCCTTGCGGCTCTGGGCTGGACCAGGTTTTGAGTTCTGATAGACCTGTTGTTGTTGTTTTTTTTGGTGCAGCCCTCAGGACGAGCTCCACACCCCCAGGGACATGTCAGAAATGCAGACTCTACCCACACAGGCATCAGCACGTGGGTGCACCCGAAGCACACACAGGGCCCTCTGCTGAGGCAGCTCTGGGCAGGCTGGGGAACCAGGAGCGTCTCCTGGCTGCTCCTTGCCAGTGGCCCTTATCATCCCCTTTGTGAGTGGGGAAACTGAGGCAGAGGAGCCTGGGTAATTGCTATACCAGGTTGTGGGCCAGGCTTGCTGCTCTGCCTGTGTTCAACCCTCTCATGCTCCCTGTCAGGGTCCCATGAAGCAGCACTTGCTTTCCCTGCCGGCTGACCGGTCAGCCTCCCTCCCCTCACGCACAGTGCCATGGGGCGCCTGTGGAGAGCTTGCAGGAATCCCCTTCCTCAAGGGCTGTCACTGCTGAGGGCAGCGGAGAGCCAGGGTACAGCGGCTGGAAAGGGACCTTGCAGACAGCATGCTCCACCCCTCTGCAGACATGGGGGCTTATCTTCAGCTTCTGAGTGAGCTGTGTGGCCCTCATCTCCAGAGTCCACAGTTTACTGAGGTCGCTTTAAAGACCCCTTCTCCCCTGATGACTCAGAGCCAGTGTGCTCCTGCCCGTACAGGCCCCCCCCACCACTCTATTTTTTTAAAGATGAAGGCTGTTACCGAGACATCTGATGGAGTTTCAGGCATCACCCCCGGCTGCTA
Organism: Smutsia gigantea; assembly: GCA_032199065.1. Lineage (NCBI taxonomy): Eukaryota > Metazoa > Chordata > Mammalia > Pholidota > Manidae > Smutsia > Smutsia gigantea. Next base: position 366,397 of record JAVSCE010021377.1, on the reverse strand, counting down.
TTCCAGCTCCCTGGGCCTCTCAGCGCCCTGGGACAATTCAAAAGCACAGCAACACCATGACGTGGCGGATGCAAAACACTGACGAGGCTGTGCATGGTCAGCTCTCAAGTTAGTTTCAAGGGGACTAATGAGGAGCTGGATTTACTTTAAAAGATGGACTTTTTCCTCATTAATTCAGCTTCCAAAGGCCAGCTCTGCTTTCTTGTGCAAATACAACATAAGGAAATGATTCTTTGGGTCAACATGCAAGATAGCTAATGTTCTCTTGGTAAAAGGGAACAGTTCTTTTTATAGGCAAGAAAAGTCATTGTGAAATATGCTTTCTTCAGCCTGAGGCCCAGTCAGGCTCGGGTGTGGTTTCTGTGCACAGAGGGGTAAGGTGTGGGGCTTTGAGAGCTCTTAGCTCATGCCCTGGGAGGCCACCAGCGGCACCTGACCAGGACAAAATGGAGGGGGAAAGAGGTGATCACCCGAACTCTCTGTGTACAAGCAGGACTGAAGCGCAAAGCCCCACCTCCTGGAGACGCCCCGTACCCCAGATAAAGGAGTGAGGCTCGGGCTTCAGGAGACAAATGGGACGACCCCTAAAGGACTCAGAGCCAAGTGGGAGCCAGCCGGACCAGCAACGTTGAGAAGGATGGGGCTGCACCCAGAGCCCCGGGGCAGCCCGCATCAGGTGGCCCGGGTGCACTAGCTCCCCAGAGGCCACACAGGACGCGAAAGCCAAATGTGAAGACCAAAGGCAACGCAGGAGCTGGCTCGGTGGTGGCAGGATGCATTTCCGATCCCAGGGCCCAAACACAGCACTTGGTTTCTCAGAGTTTGTATCATCATCACATTTCAATGCTGGAGTTCAGCATTATCTGGTTAGAACTGTCCTATCAACCAAAAAGAGGCCTTGACTATGTCGTGGAGCAGAAGGAACATCCCAGATCTGGCATTGGAGGGGGCAACAGAAACCAGGGTGGGCAGGGGTCACAGCGTTCCCACTGCAGGGCTTGGGGTTCACAGCACTGTATTGTTTAAAGTTCTAAAGGTATTCTCTAGGAGATTAAAAATAATATCTAACTAAGGAAAACTGGGGGGTGGAGGCGGAGTTAGGAGGGAGCATAAGTGGCCCCAGCTTGTCATCCTTCAGAGTATGTTCACACTGAAAAACCAGGAAGTAAGATGTCAGCAGAGCATCCTGCCGGAACCACCACATCTTAGCTCGGACTGCAGAAACAAAAGACCACAGACTGGGGGGCTTCCCCAAACAGACGTTCGCTTCTCACAGCCTTGGAGGGGGCAGGTCAGCGTGCCAGCATGGCCGGTCCCGGGAGGGTCCCTTCCCCGTTAGATGGCAGTTTCTCACTGTGTGCTCATAGGGTGGAGGGTGGAGGGAGCTCTGTGGGGTGCCTTCCTCAGGGCTCTCATCCCATGATGTGGGCTCCACGCTCATGACCTTATCGCTTCCCAAGGGCCCTGCCTCGCTTCCCGACGCCACCACCTGGGCATCCGGTCTTCAACCCATGGATTTTGCGGGGTCACAACCACTCAGACCACAGCACAGGAAGAGCTAGTAGGAACCCCTGAGACCGAGCCCCTGGAGTGGGGTGGGGAGGGACAGAGGAGGGACCTGGCCCACCCACCAGTGTCCCTGGGCAGCTGTGGGCACTCGCTGCTCAGGACGGAGCCTGGCATGCAGCTTGTTACCATGTGACTCCCCACTCTACCCTCTTCATTGCCCAAGCTTGCCCCACCAACTCTTTTGCTTTTATTTAAAAAATGTAAGTACACAAAGAGATTTTTCTGAAGTGGTCCAGAATGTGGGGGAGCATGTGGGCGCTAGAGGCCTGGAGGGAGCATCCGCCCAGCGTCCTTCAGGCCTGGGGTCGCCTCATGCAGGACAGGGACACGCAGGAGGGGCCCAGCCCGTGGGACGGGAGACACGGCTCTGCTCTGCCTGCCGTCAGGGTCGGTCTGTGGCCTCACTGGCGTCTCTCCCAGGCCCGGCCGGCAGCACTGCTCCCTAATGTAGATGAATGACAGGCTACTCGGGGAGCCAGGCTGTCAGGAGCAGGAGCTGGGTGATTAAGGGCAGTTTCGGCCCAGAGAGGTGGTGGCTGTGGGTGACCAGCAAGGCTGGCCTGGGGCCACCTGCTCTGCTGGACACCAGCGTCTGTCACAGGGGTGGGGAGAGCCTGGGTCAGGGCTCTTGGGGGCCTGTCATGCCAGCCCCTTCCCACAGTTCCCCAGGGGCCGGGATAAGGCCTCCAGTTGTGTCATCCTGCCAGGCCGGGCCGCCAGCCCCCTCTCCCCCACCCCCACTCTCCGGCTCTGGCCTCATGGGCGTCCACGCAGCCCCGTGGGGACTGTGCTCCTTCCAGCCACTCTCTCCGTGGCGCACCCCCTGCTGCCTCATCTCCTCCTGTTTCCCTGACTCTTGCGTGTCCCCCAGCGGGAGCCCAGGGCCTGCTGTGCACCCCACAGGGCCCCCACACAGCTGGGCCTGCCACTCATGAGGGGCTCAGTGAGTCGGCCATGGACATCTCCACCCACCCGGTGGGCTCTGGGGGAGCCCCAAGGCCACCCCAGCCCTGCCTCCTCCAGGCAGCCTCTCCAGATCAGAGACCCGGCCTGGCCTAGCAGGTGGGGGGCTGCACGTCCTTGCTGAGCTGCAGGCTCTGTTCCCCAGGGGTGGCCTAGTCTGGGCAGGAGTCCCTGGAAGGACTCTGGGAGGCTGGGGTGGGAATTTAATGCTCTATTGGGTGCCCCCTCCCTGCGCCTCCTGAGGCACCATAGGTGATAGAGATGATTCTGAAATGGGGTTTTCATGTCTCTATCAGGCTTCTCCGATGACTGTGTGTAGTATGTGTACACGTAGGGTGTGTGTCTGTGGTGTGTGTTCTCCCACAACGCTCTGGGTGAGCTTGTGGGCTCAAGTTGGGAAATCACCTGCAAGGGGGAAGGCGAGCATTGTTCTGGGGCAACCAGAGTGGGTGGGCTGGAGCTGGTTCCTCTTGCTCATGCAGGTAAGGGACGCTCACAACTCAGACCCCCCGTTTTGTTCCCAAAGCAGTTCTGCCAGCTGAGACAGCTGCCCCACTGCATAATCCACCCAGTGTGATGGGACGTGCAGGAGGGGAAGCTGATGCGACCCAGGTGCCTGAGGGAATGAGATAGGCATGCCTGCAAGGTGGGTCTGAGGGCCAGGTCCGCCTCACAGGCTGAAGGAGAGGGCTCATGCTGAAGGCGCAGTGGAGCTGATGTCTTCCTCCAAGCTCCTGGGGATTAATGTGGCAGAGGGACAACACCATGCAATATTCTGTATTCTGCCAGAATCTTCAAAAGGGGTCCAAAGAGTTTCATCGTAAACACTTGGACAGGTGGGGACATGCTCTGGCACAAATCTGCAGGAGGCATTTGCCAGTAGTGACAAAATTACAGACGTCCAAACCTGGAGACCCAGTGTGGGTAAAATTGCAATACTTCCAGAATCTCTCACCTGACCTTAGTGCATCTCCATATCAACAGGTGTTTCCAAGGGGTGGAGAGAAGTAGTCCATCTCCATAGCAATAGGTGATTGCAAGGTGGGTGGGGAGTGAGTGTGCATTGGGTCCAGAGAGGTGTGGTGGGGTCCTTTTGCAGCCAGGTGGCGAGAGACACAGGCGAGCCAAAGTAGATGACTGCTTGTAAGCAATAAACGAGTTTCTCCCACTTTATTTTTCCCTTTGACTGATTTCGGCTTCAAAGGTTATTTGCCCTGGGCTGGGAACATATCCCCCCTCCACCCTGAGTCACACCAGAAATGCCAATCCCACTGTAGGAACAGAAGCACAGGCGCAGAGAGTAATTCAGGCATGCAAGGTCTCATCACACTTCTCAGGGAAAGTGGAGGCGGAAACAGCCTGAGTGTCCATCACAGCACTGGGTGCACACAGACTCAGAACACTTTCTAGGATTTGAGAAGCATAACAAGCAAGTTATTCTGAGAAAGAATAAGCCCACAGCTGACTTTCCTGTGGATTACTAAAAACTAAAAGCTCTGGATGGACTACGAAAAGTAATGACTGAGGACTCTGAAAAGTGGATTCGGAGGCAAGTTCAGCCTTGATGGACAAGCGACATGGTGGGCAGGTTCTGGTTACTCTCCTTCTTTGCTCCCAACTCTGACTTATGGTCCAGCAGTGGGGCCCTTGTGACCCAGTCCCAGAATGCCACCAAGGGTCTGCTTCCCAGGACCACCCTGAGACAAGGATTTGAGTCCTAGTCATTTACTGGGGAGGTGATGCTGGGACATCTCCCAGGAGGGGTCAGCACCGTGTGCTGTGGAGCTAGCTGTGCCTGCTCCTCAGGGCCCTCCACACCTTGAGTGGTGGGACAGGGCTGAGGGACTGACCTAACTCCTGCAGGCTGCGGGAGGACTGCGCCAGGGGAAGCATCCCCCCCCTGGAGACTTCCCCTCCTGGCTTCGTGACTGTAGGTGGAGCCCAGAATCACCAGTGTGATTATAAAGAGGATCTGTGGATCTTGGGGGCAAGAGGTGGAGTATTTACTCTTTAAACTGATGGGTAGATAGCTGGTACCCAACCATAAACAAACCGTTTCTATAGGAGTTTGTTCTGTGCCTGCCCTCCTGAGAGTGAGGACCTGGCAGCTGACAGGCCTTCATTCCCACTGGCAGGGTCCCCTGAGCAGTGGCTGTGGAGATGAAATAGGGCTGTGCGCCCTGCTGGGGGTGCCTCTGTTAGGAGACACCGAGGGCGGAGGACTGTGCTTCCACGCACGGATCCCAGAGTCCACCGCTGCCCCCTTAGGCTCCGTGCATCCTAACTGGCAGGATTGCTTCATCACAGGGATGCTTGCCAGAAGGTTTTGGGCGTGTTTGTGTGGCTCCAGGTCCTGCTGGCTGACGGATGGCTCTGCTGTCCCCTCCCCCTCTGCTCTGAGCTGAGCTGGGCAGGTGGCCACAGATCTGAAGACACAGGTGTCATTCCCGGTCGCCTTGCATCTACAAAGTGCCAGGGGCATTGCAATAGTGAGCCGCTGGCAGACGCCTGATTCCTGCCCCGGGGCCCATGTTTCCCGGTCACCTTTGGGGACCAGCTCCAAGCATGCCCCAGGGAAAAGGGGCCTGCTGCTCCCAGGCAAGAACTGGTGCCGGAGGTGGACTTTGTAGGCTGGTTCATTAGATTTTTTGAGTGCCTATTAAGAGCCAGGTTCTGTGTTGTCAAAGATAAGCAAACTTTAGTAGGAGATTGAATATTTGGCTGGCTTGCCCTCAAAAATCGCCAGGGCTGATTCTTTCTCATTTTACCATAAAAGATGGAAATGTTGTCTCCTGTTCAACACTGGCCTGAGCCAGGGGGAAGGCCCCTGCCAGGGGATCAAGGAGGGGGCTCCGGGCAGTGCGGGGCTTGGGGCCAGCTCTAGAGCCAGCTGCTGGCCAGAGGGCCTGCGGTGTGCGTGGTGAGTGCAGCCTGGCCCTGTGTGTGCAGCAGCTCCTGCGTGGGGCTGGGAAGGGGCTGGCAGGGGGGATGGAGGGAGGGAGCTTTTCCTGTACCCAGCTTCTTAGAGCTGCGGCTGGCTGTTTTTTTTTTTTTTCTCCCTCCAAATGCACTTCAAAATGTATGGAATTCTCTCCCAAGCCTCCTCTTGTTGCCTAGTAACGGCCTTGGAGCCAGAGCTGTCCTCCCAAAGCCCTGTCCATGTGCTGGAACAGGGACTTGGGCTCAGATAACCTGCAAGAGGTGGGGAGGAGCTTGTCTGGAGCTCTGGCCCATAGGACAGTGACACTCAGGTGGGCTTGGGGTTCAGGACTGCCTGCCGACTGTCCCCAAATTCCTCTTTCCATGACTGGCTTGAAATTTTACCATAAGAGTTTCATTTCTTTGGATAGTGTTGTAATAGGTCAGTGTACCTATTGGGGCCTGCCAGTGAGTCCCTTACACCTCAGAGTGAATGGGAGTCTGGAGACGGCCCTGCTGAGGTAGGGGTGGGCAGCTCATAAGTGCAGAGACCAGAGCGCCTGGGGTCTCTTGCCTCAGCCCTGTGCCGATCAGGTTAGGGCAGCGAGTCAGCTCTGCAGAAGCCAGGCCCCCAGGAGCAGCTGGCAGATGGACAAATGAGTGAAGGTATGGGAGGTGGGAAGGAGTGTGGGGTGGCCCTCGCCCTTCAGCGGGCACGGGACTCTGCTGCACACACCGTGCAGGGGCGGGTCCCCTGGCCACTGGGAGCACTGCCTGCATGGGGCAGGTGGGCTGGGAGGCCTGTCTGCTCGGATGAAGGCGGAGCCCAGGAACAGAGGTGCCCCCACCCCATGCAGAAGGCATCTCCTTTGGGGGTCTTCCCAGCTGCCTGCTGGCAGGAAGTTCCAGACAGGTGGCTGTGTAAAAGCACAGGGTGAGCTCTCCCCTGTCCTGGGCTTCCCCCACCTGTGGACCCCTAGGGAGAAGCTGACTTTGTTTCCTCAGTTCCCTGGGCTGGCTGGAGGGGCTGTGGCGTGTGGCAATGAGTCAGATGGCCACAGAACCCCGTGTCCCCTTCACTGGCCTCCACTGTGCCAAGCCCAGGGAGCAGGAAACTGAGGCTTAGGGTGGTGCAGGGTGCCCACACACCTGGTATGCACCCAGGGCTCCCCAACTCTGCCTTGTGGGGACCCCCCCCCCATGGCTCACAGCAGGGGGCTTCTTCTTCCTGACGCTCCTGGGGGGCAGGACCTGAGTGGGGACATCTTGGCCCCCAGCCCACAGCCTTCAGGAAACCCAAGTGTTTTGCTCAAGTCCACGTGTTTTTTGGTAAAAAGGCCCCAACAGAGGGCTGTCAGTGGTGTTTGTGGAATGAATGAGCGAGTGAATGAAAGCACGCAGGCTGGCCCTTCCACATCAGAGTCCAAGTTGTGGGGTCCACAGCCTCCTTTATTGAGATAAGGGGGTTTATTCTTGTCAATGGTGTACATCGTGGGGGGTGGGGTGGACATCTTGAGCAATGTGAGAAAGGGCACCAGGGGGTTCCATCCCCAGTGTGAGCATCGCCCAGGACACAGGGCCCCAGATGAGACACGTGCACAGCTTATGGAGCCAGCTTGTGCTGATAGCACTGGGTGGCGGGTGGGCAGGAGGGCCATCTGGCGGTGTGTGGATACCCTATGCATGCGAGGTGTGAAGGCAGGAACACAGAAGCCAGGACAGCACAGTGGGCTTGGGGTCGCAGCTACAGACCTCACCGTCCCTCCTGTCTGTCCTGGGCTGGGTCCACCAGTCCCATCCAGCCCTGGCAGAGCCGAGGGTGGGTGGCATGCCACACGCATTTCTCAGCCCTGTGCCAGAGGTCCAGGAATGCAGGGCCTAGGGGCTCTCAGAATGAGTTCCAGCCCCTGTTCTGAAGCCTGGTGCCTGGGCCCAGCCTTAGTCTTTGCCAAACTCTGATGCCCACTTGTCCACCCAGCTGGTCCGAACTCCCCTGCTTTCCTGCCGGGAGCAGACGCCTGTGTGGGAGCTCTGGGCTGGCCTCGTCCCTCGGTAGGTGGCCACTGGGTTGTGGGAGGGCTGCCTGGCCCTGACTCCCCGGCCCTGTGCCAGGACTGAAGGGTCCTGAGGGTGGGGAGGGATTTCATGGGGCCAAGCAGCACACCAGCTCAGAGCAGAGTGCCCACGTCTGAAGGAGCCATGGGTGCTGTGGTGGCCAGCTCACCATTTTTACAATGGGGTGAGTGAGTCCTGGTGTCCCAGGACGAGGACCAGGTCTCCCGAGTGCTCAGTCCACGCTGCCCATGCAGGCCTCCCGCCGGCCTGGCCGTCTCTTCAGGGTACATGTGCCCTTAAGCCTAGGGGAGCTACTTTAAAAAGGCCTGTGTTTTACTCTCCAGCCCCTTTTGCCACTTGCTCAGGGGACCACCTAGGGACCAGGGCTGGGGCCGGGCCATCCTGTCTGGAGACCAGCTCCTAGAAAGTAAGGGGGCACCTCCTCTCTGGGCACCTGGGGCTGGGGCCGCTGACTGCTGGTGGTGAGCCTGGGCCTCAGCCTGGCTGCTGGTGGGGCCTCCTGCACCTGAGGGTCTGCCTCCTCGCCTGCACTGAGTTCACAGGCCCAGCCAACTACCCTCAGCTTCGGGGTGCCCATCCTGGAGCAGCTTGGGGCTGGGCTACCAGTGTGTGCCCGCACAGTGGGGGTCAGAGGGCGAGGGGACAGCACTGACCTGGCCGGGCTGCCGGGGTGGGTGCAGGGGGGCCAGACCCCTCGTCCCTCGGCACGCCAAAGCCCCCGGGAGTCGCCTTTCGAGAGGCGGGTGCTCCAGGTGCCTGCTGTAGCAGAGGCGGTGGAAGGCCCCCTGGCTCACCGGGGCGCCAGAACAGCCCTGCCGGCCGGCTCCCCGACTGCCCCCTCAGGTCAGCTGCCTCCCCAAGCTAGCCGGGCCGCCAAAACTGCTCCTTTGATTCGTGCTCCTCGTAATCACCCATCAGTCTGGGAACAAAGAAGACCGCCTTTCAAGCAGCACGGATTTCTCCTCATTGAGGTCCTCTCTGGGCTGGGGAAGGGACATTGTCTTTCCAGCTTTCAAAGAGGAGCGGGTGAGGGTGGGTGGGTGGGGAGGGGAGAAGCCGAGAGCAATGGGCCCCTGGGGCCAGGGCACAGGGCACAGGCCTCAGGGCCCCTCCTGACTACCCCAGCTCCCAGGGGCTGCTGCTGGGCAGCAGGTGCAGAGCCACACGGGCACCCCTCCTGCCCTGCCAGCCTCGGCCCTAGTACAGCGTCTCGCGGGTGGTGTGGCTGCTGGACACGCTGTTGGCCTTCCGGGGGAAAGCGGGCCGCCTCCTCCTGCGCCCCCACAGAGGGCAGAGGCAGGCCAGGGTGGACAGGAAGATCTGGCGGAAGTTAGCGGAGACCAGGTTGTAGAGGACGGGGTTGATGGCGGAGCTGATGTAGAAGAGGGCATTGGTCAGCATGTAGAAGTAGTGGTAAAAGTCGTAGAGGAACCTGGGCAGGGAGAGGGTGCTCAGAGCCTGGCTGGGCCAGACACAGGATGCGGACAGCCGCAGTGGGGGCCGCTCAGCGAGCAGGGTGCGGCCCCCCTAGGCTTCACTTGGCACCGGTCACGCCCCTCTGCTCCTGCACCTGCCGTCTGTGGGTGGAGGCCCAGCCTCCGGGGCTGCTGGCTCTGCTGCCCCCCGCCTCCCCCCAGCAGCCTCCCCACTGTGCGCCTCGCCAGCTCACTCACCTTCGTCCGCAAGGATCTCCCTCCCTTCCCCACAGTCTGCTCCACGGCAACGCAGCCCAGAGCCTCAGAAACCCTTTATTTGGGGCTCTGCTCCCTGCAGCTTCTCCTCATCTGTTCTAGATTTGTCCTCCCCAAAAGTTTGTCACTTTGAAGCACCCATGACCCTCAGGCCCAGCAGTCCTGCTTGACAGGCATCACAGGAAGGCTGCTGGTGCCGGTCACTTGCATCCCTGGGGTTCCCATTGCCTGTGGGGGGTTCCCTGGGTCTAAACTGTGTGAAAACAGTGTGATTCATGCTGAGCACCTGCTTCCTTCTGGGAGCCTGGACTTTCGGTACCTGCAGGCAGGGTGCCTAAGGGACCAGCCCACTAAATACCCTGGGTGTTGGGTCTGGTGAGCTTCCGGACAGACAGTATTTCACCTGTTACTACAGTTTTGTGGGCCGTCAGCCCAGGGAGAGGATCAACCCGGGGAGGGGGTCTGGTTGTGGGGCGTCAGCCCGGGGAGGGGGTCTGGTTGTGGGGTGTCAGCCCGGGGAGGGGGTTCTAGAAGCTTGCCCCTGGTCTCCTGACATCCCCGTGACTTCCGTTTGCTGATTTTGCTGCACGTGCTTTCTCTGTGGGACGTCACGGTGTGGCTGTAGCTCCCAGGGAGGGGACTCCTCCTGGCCTGGGCGGTCTGGGGGATCTGACACCTGCCTCCCCACCCTCCTCCCGCATCCAGCAGAGCAGCCCCTCCTGTCTCTCTCCAGCTGTTTCTAAACCAGGCTGGGCACTGACTATCCTAGGATCTGCTTTCCTTTTCTGTTGGCAACCGGCCCTTCAGCTGAGCAGCTTCCTGGGGTGGGTGTCTATCCCTCCACAGCCTCTTCCTCACCCTGGCTCAGCCAGAGCTGCACCCCAGACTGCTGGGGGACACCTGCCCTGCACCCCTGCCTAGGCTGCTTTACTCAGTGCCCCCACCTCCCGCGGCCGCCTGTATGGGGAGTACCCCACCCAGCCCCAGCCCTGCTCCCTCCACCCCAGCCCCCGGGTACTCACGAAGTCCACTGATCATCTGCGATGTAACAGAACATGAGGCGCCGTACGTGGTAGGGCAGCCAGCAGACCACAAAGGCGGCGACCACGGCACCTGCGGCACAGACGCAGACCTCAGCAGCGGGCCTGCGCTCAGGGCCTGGAAGGCTTAGGAACGCTACTCAGAGTGGTCTGTGGATGCAGTGCCATTCCCATCAACATCCCAATGACATTTTCCGCAGAAATAGAAAAACCCATCCTAAAATTCACATGGAACCGTGAGGGACAGTGAAGAGTCTAAACAATCTTGAGAAAGAACAAAGTTGGAGAACTCACACATCCTGATGTCAAAACTCGCTATAAACCTGTAGCAACCAAAACAGAGTGGCTCTGGCATAGACACAGACACAGAGACCAAGGGGGTCGAGTGGAGCCCAGAGATAAACCCTCACGCACGCGGTCAGACGATTTCCTGCAAGGGCGTAATGGCCATTCGAGGGGGAGGGACTGTCTTTTCAACAAATGTGCTGGGAAAACCGGACATCCAAAGTAAAGCACCGGAGCCAGATCCTTACCTCACACCACACACGGACATTAGCTCCAAATAGATCAAAGACCTAAACATTATAGCTAACAGCATGAAACTTTTAGAGTAAAACAGGGCCAAGACTTCACAGCATTGGCCCTGGCAATGATTTCTTGGATGTGATATCACACAGACAGCAAAATAAAAAATAGGCAATTTGGGCTACATCAGAATTAAAAACTGTACCTCAAAGGACACAATCAACAGAGAGAAAAGGTAGCCCACAGAACGGGAGGAAATACCTGTATCATGTGATCCAATAAAATAATATCCAGGATATATAGAGAATTAAAAATCAACAACAAAAATAAAACAACCTAATTCAAAAATGAGCAAAGGACTGAACAGACATTTCTCCAAAAAGATTTACAAATGGCCAGTAAGACAACATCACTGATTATTAGGGAAATGCAAACCAAACCCATGAGATGCCACTTGCACCCATTTGAATGGCCACTATTAAAAGAAACAAACCAGAAAACAGTAATTTTTGGCAAGGATATGGAGAAATCGGAAGCTTTGCGCACTGCTGTTAGGGGTGTAAAATGGTGTAGCCACTTTCGGAAACAGTATGGCACTTCTTCAAAAAATTAAAACTAGAATTACCTTATGATCCAGCAATTCCACTCCTGGGTTTATGCCCCAAAGAACTGAATGCAGGGACTCAAACAGATATTTGCACATCATAGCAACATTATTCACAGCAGCCAAAGGGTGGGACATCCCTGAACCAGTGGATAAACAAACGAGGTCTAGCCATTCAGCGGAATATTACCCCCCCCCGCCCACCGCTGTGCTCCATTTGGGGTCTTTAAACTTGGCCCTGTCTGATGGTGCAGCCCTGCAGCTTTGCTGGCCCCTGGCCACCCCCCACTCCCAGAGGGCCCTGCAGTTACTTACGTAAGACCCGAACGCCGTGCCGCAGGGCCTGGACCCTGCTGGGCTCGATGGACATGCTGAAGGAGCTGTGCGGGTCTCCAACCGTGCACACCTGGCCCTGCTCAGCTGCCTGGCGGACCATGATGGTCAGCTTGTTGGCAATGATGGTGTTCAGGATGGAGATGACAACCATGGGGAACAGGAAGGACATGAAGGTGTGAATCTGTGGAGACATGGGGAGGAGCCGTCAGACCCACATGCCCACTTCCACGGTGCTCCAGGCCCCATTAGGGAGGACTCGAGGCCTTCCGGGAGGCGGTGGCCTGAGGTTACCTCCAGCTCCATTTAAACAAGGCTCTGCTAAACTAGAGGACAAACTCGATGGAGAGGGGCCGCCCAGTGCCCCGAGAGGGGGCCTTTTCCACACATGCCAGACCCAGCGTCATCACTTATCACCTGCCCACATGGATACCCAAGGGCTGCCTCTTCTGGGCATCCTTCTCTCCTGTGTCTGCCAAGCCCAGGCGGCAGGTCCAGAACTGGGGCCATGTCACCCCTCCTTAGGGTTCGCTGCTTTCTGTGTGGAGTCCACCTTCCGAAAGATGACATGGGCTGGCCGTGGGCCAAGGGGCACCTCTGGGAAGGTTTCTGGGGCTCCCACTGGGCTGGGGGCTGGGGCGCAGCCCAGGAGACAAACCAATTCCCTATGAGTCACGGTAGCCAGGTATAATTTAAACAGAACAAATGTATCCAACACAGATTTTAAATGTCAAAACATTTAAAATACCTTACCTTGATAAGCACGGGCAGCAAAAATAGCTACTTCTGGGGGCTGGGCAGGGCTGCAAGCAGGGCACCAGGGCTCAGCTTGGTGGGTTGTGGGGTCTTGTCTGAGACCCCCAGTGGGTCTTCCAGTTGGAAGGAGTCCAGGCCCTTGATCCTGAAATCCCAGAGTTAGGAGTGGAGGCCCTGGGCCTGTAGGCCTACCCTGACCAGAGGCTCCCCCACTCCTCTGCCCTGAAGACCCAAACTGAATCTGGATCGGGGATGGTGGGGGGCATGCCTGACTCTCCACTTCACCGTCTCTTACCAAGGCTCACTGCCGAATGGGGGCCCTTTCCTGCACTTTAACCCCACTTCTGGGAACCCGGGAGCAGCCCACCTACAACGAGCAAAGAGGAATCCACCTGATAAGCTGCGGGCAAGGTCTCTGGGGGCTGCTGGAAATGCCGTCACAGGGGCGAGGGAGGCCTGCGCGGGGAAGCCAGGGCCGCCAGGGCCAAGTGTGAGGGGTGCGGATCCGCTAGGCCTGGTCTTGGCATCTGTCCTAGCAAAACAGGACAGACTTGGGAAAAGACAGGCTGATTCCAAAATTCAAATGGAAAAAAAAAAAGAAAATCAGAGAATAGCCAGGGAAGTTCTGGAAAGGAGGTGGGAGTCAGAAAGTGGGAGGGGAAGGTATCAACCTCACCGACTCCTGGGACACACTGAAGAGTAATGAGGCTAGTTTGGCATAGACGGAGGATGCGGAAAGAGCACTGGAGTGGAGAGACCCGAATCGGTGCCCCACAAGGCAAAGCGAGGGGTGCGGGAGGTGCCTTCGGGGACTGCTGTCTCTGCCCCTTCCCAGGACCTCCCACCGATGGCCCACCCCCAGTCCTGGCCAATCAGCACATTTCAGAAGGCCCAGGTGAGCCCTCATTGGATGAACGCAGACCTTTTGTTCATCCTTGCACCACCACATTTTTCCAGTCAGGGTCAGCCCCAGGCCCTCTGTTCAGGAAAGACACACGCCTTTTGTGGGGAGCCTGCAGGGCCAGGAGCTGCGTCTGTGGCCACTGGTGGTGGTGGTGTCTTTCCCCTGGTGGGAGGCCCTGCCTGTGACTGGAGCCGACAGAGGCAGAAGGAGGGTGGAGGACACCTTCTGCTCCTGGAACCAGCTGTGCCTGCAGCCGACACACCTGAACTTGCAGTTTTTCTTAAGCAAAACAAATACTTCTTTTTCCCCTTTAAGACAATCTGAATTATTAGCAGACGTAATGTTGGGTGGGCACGGGGAGGGCTGTACAACTCAGAGAAGACAAGTAGTGACTCTATAGCATCTCACTACGCTGATGGACAGTGACTGTAATGGGGTTGGTGATGAAGGGGGTAGTTTAATAACCATAATATTGCACATGTAATTGTAGAATAATGATACCAAAATAAATTATATTAAAAAAAAGACAATCTGAATTAGTTCCTGGAACTTGTACCTAAACTCACAGAGATATCACACTGGAAAAATCCAGAGGGCACGAAGCTTAAAACACAGAAATAAAAGCTACAAGTCAACTGGAGGAAATGGAAATTTTACTTTTTCTATATTATACTGTTGGAATTCTAAACAGGAAAGGAGTTCAGGTCCTGCGGTAAAATTTTGCTAGAAAGTTTAGTGATGGAAACATACTGATTCTTTCAGCCCTAGGGGAAATCCCCGTCCCACCTCGCTCTCAAATATTCACTAAACTGCAGGCCGAGGCTCTCCTGCCACACTCCCCACCTAGACCATAGGGTCTTTGAAGGCAGGAACCTGCCCCCGCCAGGAGCCTGGGCCTCCCAGCTCCCAGCTTTGGCCAACCCAGCATCTCCCTCTGAGTCTGTCTTCTGCCCCAAGACACTGGCTGAGACCCCCCCACCCCCACAGGCCTGGCTGACTGCCGGACAAGCTCGGACCACACCAGCAGGCTGCTTGGCGGAGGACCGGTCTTCTGAGCTCCAGGTCACTCATTAGATGCCTCCCCCCCCCCCCGCCCCAGGCTCTGTAGCTCTGGCCTGAGCTGAACTCTTCTAAGGTGGGAGGTAGGAGGGTAGGAGGCAGCCAAGCCACAGGGTGTCTGGAGGTTGTGTGTGGGGTGGGGGTGGGGGCGGTGTTAGCACCTGCGGATTGGGGTGTGGACTTTGCTTCAGACCTATGGGATTCCTGGCTTGGCCACTGGCTAGCCTTGGGCAATGCCAGAATGGCCTCGTGGCCTTAGCTTCCTCACTTCTAAAAGGGGGACAATAAAGTTGTTACGTCAGTGCTGAGAGCATGGTTCATACTCAGTGGTACCCAGGATTATTCTGGGGGGGACAAAAGGAACAAGTCGGGTGGGGCTTCTGGCTGGGGTATTCAGGCTCAGGGCCTGCTCTCTGCCCTCCAGCAATGGTAACTTCGGGAGGGATGTGGGCTGAAACAGTTGAACAAAAGAAAGTGTGCGTTTAGGGGCAGTTGAAAGGGGTCTGCCTGGAAGGGAGGGCTGCCCCGCAGGGCCAGTGGGAATGCACACGGCATGTCTGCAAACAGGTGCCCCACGAGGATGCGGACAGCCTGGCTTGGCCTCCGGGGGTCCGGCCAGCTGGGGATTCCCACAGGGACAAACCCTCTCCTTTCTCCTTAGATGGACTTTGCCCTGTTCTACCATTCTTCTGAAGAACAAGTGCATGTTTTGTGCCAGGGCCTGTTTCCCTCTAATTAATCCCATTGTGTTTAGATAAAGAGACAGCCCCCAGACTCGCACACCCGTCAAGAATCAGCAACCAGCCTGGTGTGAGTGGGAAGGTGCAAAATCTCTCAGGAGTTTGCAAAACCCAGTGGCTTCATGAAACAGTTTTGGAGAGAAATGGCTTCCTGTCCGAACTCCGATGCAGAGATGGCTGAGACCGCCTTGGCTGGCCTGGCGGGGACCCCTACCTGCCCCATCAGCAGGCCAGAATCACAGGGCAACTCAGGGACAGATTACAGACAGAACAGACCCTCCTCAGACCCAGCAAATACAACGGAGCAAATGCCTGGGGTTCTCCCAGCAGCACATTCTCCCTCCTGCCACCACGGATCAGGAGCAACGGCGCGTCCTTCTGGAGCGGCTGTGTGTCATGGTCACGCAGCGCAGCCTCGCTTGGAAAGAAAAAATCCAGGAACCACTCCAGTGCCCTCCCTTTGGGCCGTTGATAAATCATGACGCATCCATTCTACGGGGTGTTTGTTCTGCGGGGCTGGGGATGAGGCTGCAGGGTGAGCCAAGGTCCTGGTTTAGTGAAAAGAGCAAGCACAGAGCAGCCGGCATGCCTGGGACATAAGGAGGTGCTTTATGCCTGGTACTCGCACACCAGGGTGGCTCTCTGGAGAGAAACTGAACATAACCAACGGGCTGCTCCAGGGAGAGAGCTGGAGAGAAGGGGGTTCCTGGCACAGCCTCTTGGATTTAGAGCCCATGAGTGGAATGCATGGAAACAGTCGGCCTTCCTCTCCCATGTGTGTCCCGTGACGGGCTTGGGGTGCTGCTCAGGGCTGCCTGAAACCCACGTGTGCTACCTTATCGCCCAGGGACTGTGCAAGTGCTGGGGTGGAAGGGCCCAGATCTCAGTGGGTCTGTCCTCATTTCAGAGGTGGGGTGCCTTGGCCAAGAGAGCAGGAAGGGGCTCTCAAGGTGACCCGGCCCAGAAGTTCCCACTGTGCAGGGCAACTGTGCCCTTGCTCATTCCTCATCTAATGGGCATCTTGATGCTCTGGATGCTGCTGAGATCTGAATGCAAAGATCCGCCACCCAGTAGGGACTCCCAGTGGGTGAGTGCCCGGAAAACAGGAAGGGTCAGCGCTGCCCAAGGCCCAAGCTTCTGAGAAGTCCAGGGTGAGCCTCTGGGGGAGAGACCCTGGCACTCCCTGGAACTGTGGGCGCTTCTGAGCTGACACATGGAGGACCAGGGGAGGGGAGACCTGGAGGGGTTCGCGAGTCATCGTTAGTGTCTGGAAGGCTGCCAGGGGGAGGGGGAATCAGTGGACTGGGTGTAGCTGTGGCTTAGCTCGCCTGTTTCTGGCCACAAGCCTTGGCCCACTGTGGTGCAGGCCACTCCGATTAGATGGCTCTAATGCAGATTCTGGCTCAGTATAAACAAGAACATTTTGAGTGCCTCTAACTTCCACTTTCCAGCTGATACACAGCCTTTAGCTAACTGTTAATGGGTGCTTTCCATTAGCCAGACACCCACGTTCCACGCTCAGCATGCCACTTCACTGGATATGCATCAGATCGAGGTGGAAGCCACTGGTATCCTCACACAACAGACGACACAACCCAGAGCTGGCTGAGTCCAGACCCAGGCTGACCTGCAGCCAACGGCTCACCTCCCACACCGTGGGCAGCTCTACAAGCAGAGAGCAGATGCACAGGACATGCGCCCACTGAGCGTGGCCAGGGGCAGACCAGGGGGCAGGGGCCTCATCCTTATCGGCGAAGCTTTGCTCGGCGTACCCCATCCCCCACTTTCCAGAGGGGACACTTTTATTTGGGTAACTGCAAATTGTTGAGAACGACTAGTCCAAAGGCCCTGGCTTCCTGCACATTTCTCTCTCCTTTCTTTGGTTTTCTGTCTGCTCCACCCTAGCGTCTAAGCTCTTCTGGTTTGTGATTTCTGGGAGAGGATGGGCCAGAGTCTCTGGTGACTCAGAATGCTCGCCAGAGCCTTAGGGTTCAGCACCATGGACAGTGCCCACCGAGGTTGCAGCTGCCGCACTGGTGAGAGGTTCTGCGGGAGGGACATGCGGTGGGGGGGTCCTGGGGAAGAGGAACACGGGGCAGAGGGGCCTGGGGTGTGGATCCCAAGACACTATGAGCAGGGTCTGTCAGGAACGCTGCACCCCATCCTAGACCCTTGTCCTCTGATGGGGGCAGCTGGGCATCTGTAACCCCTGCAGAAAGCGCTCCCCACCCGGTGCAGCCACCACCTGTGCACGGCGTCTTCCCTCCTGCAGAGCTGGAGCCCGTGAACTTGGTGAACAAAGGCTCTTGAGAGCTGCACCCTGTCTGCTTGGGCTGTGCCGTGGGGCTGGCACCCACTGGGCTGCCAGGAGACCCCCGACTGGATTAGGGAAATGGCCTTCCCGACACGTCTGTCCCCCCACTGGTGCTGGGGGTGGGTATTCTCGAGGAGGGGCGGATGGGACCCCTTGGCAGCACACAGGAGGGGGGGCTCCTTAACATGCTGGGCACAGTGGTGGGGGTGACAAGTCACTTTTCATGCCAGTACCTCTCAAAACTGCATGGAAGCCATCTGCACAGCGCAGAGAGCCGTCATGGGGGCTGGGCTGAAGGCATGCTTCCTGTGTTTTAAGTATCTGTTGGCAAAAAAGCCCATGAGAACGTTCAAGTCAGTGGGGCATCTGCTAAGTGGCTACAAACCAGGCTTAAAAAATCCTTGACAAGGACAGATGGCAGAATAGTGAGAGGGTGGATGGAGTCTGACTCCTGGGCATGCCCCTACCTCTGTGCCCAACAGAATTTGTGAGGAAGGCGCCTCAGTGGTCACCCAACTCGCGAGAACCATGGCCCCTGCTGGATGTGCCCCAGGTCCCCACCTGAACCTCACAAGATGATAATGACAGTTTTCTTTCTTGTGACACGGTCTGCCTTGTGGGGTGGCCCAAATTGGTAAGAAGCGGCTGTTGCTTGCTCCACCGTTCAAATATGACTCGATTTGATCAGGTGTGCTAAACCTTCTGTTTGCATTTTTCTAACGTGTAGGGCACTGCTTGACTCTGCCAAGACACTTCACACGTGGTGTTCTGGGGCTGCACATGCACCCGTGGCAGAAGTCAAGCCATCAAAGTCCGTGTTCCACGCCAGGAAAATGTGGGGACATTGCGTGGTTGGGGCCAGAGTCCAAGCCGGCCTGGCCCATTTCAGAAATTGTGTTTGGAAAAGTGGTGCTGCCTCTGCAGCACCGAGCCCGGCTCAGGGTGGGGGCTTGTCCTCTGGCTGAGGCATCCATGTCTCCGCGGTCCTGACACCACTGCTGCTGAATCTCCGGCCCCAAAAAAATTTTCATTGTTTCTTTGCCATGTAATTGTGTGGGCAGTTCAGCAAATATCCTGTCCCCTCGGAATTCGGGATTTCCATCCACTGGCAGAGTTGTCACCGCTGCCCGTAGACATCTGGCTCTGTGCCCGCGTCTCGGCTCTGTTAATACGATCAGCACCCCGCCCCTGCTCTAGGTGAGTGTGGTCTGGTGGACCCAGAGCTGAGCGGCGGGGGTGAGGGAGGAGGGCCGGGGTGGCCCCCATGTCCCCTCAGGCCCCGTGAGGGAGGGGGAGGCACCCCAACAGGGCTGGCTTTTGGCCCTGGATTCTTCCCAGTTGACTAGCCCCTGGGCATGGAACGGACCCTGCAGCCTGGGACTTGCCCCCAGGAAGTGACACTTTATGCTCCCTCAGCCATGCCTCCCATGGGGCTTCCACCCTCAATGGCTGTGGATAGGAGCGAGTAGGTCTCAGAACGACAGGCACCCATGATACAGCCCCCACTCGGGCCTGCTCGGAGGTGAGCCTGGCTGCAGCTCTCATCTGACAGAAACCAGTCCTCAAAGTGAGAGGGGACCAGGAGGGGTGCGCAGGGCCAAGTGAATGCTGCCTCCATCAGCCCAAGCACGCTGCCCTACGACCACTTCAATTAAAGGCCATTCTTCTCTCCACCCCAAGAGGCCTTAACATGGCCACAGGACAACATGGGCTCTACTCTGCCTTTTGCCTTTACAGACACACAGACTTCTGCAATACTAGAGAGGCTTGGCTTTACTTGTCATGAACGGCCCAGTGGACGTGAGGCTCGTTGTTCTGCACACGTGTGTGTGAGAGCTGGTCACTGTGGGGTGAAGGCTCTAGAGGTCTTGGAGCAAAGAGCAAGGCAGGCCCGGACCGGGGTCCTGCCAAGTGCCCTGAGCATATCCACCTGTTCTCTGCCTGTCAGGAAGGGGTGTGCTGGGCCCTTAGAGGCCCTGCCCTTGGGAACAAGGGCAAGCCTGGCACGATGCTGCATGAGATGGGGCAGACGTGTGCCTGGGTGCCCAGAGGGCAGGAGGAAGGCTTGCCTGCAGGACCCACGCCTGGCCCAGGTCACGACGAGGCCGTGGGCTTCTGGCGCTGCTGACTTTGAGCCCTTAGGAGCCAGAGGGGGCTGATTGGCTCCAGGGAAGCCTCACTCTAATGGGAGAGGAGACGTGTGACCATCAGCCCATCTTCTCTCTTACGGGGGCTCAGTAGCAGCTGAGGTGATTTAAAGGAACAAGGCTGTGGGGCTCGGGTCTCCCTGTCACCCCAGCTATCACCTGGAGGTGGGTCAAGAGGCCGTGGCTCCTTCCCAGCCTGAGAGCCGTAGGCTTCCTCAGGGACAGGCTCTGCTGTCTCTTCCTGGAATCTTCCAGCACTTACTGACTGCTCCCTCCCTTCTGTTTACCAGGTTCATGACTGAAAAACAACTGTGAGGTCAGCCCCTGGGCCAGGAGACATCTGATCAATGGGGCCGTTTTCCCGTGAGACCTGTACATGGTTCCCACCATACGCCTCCCCTGTCCCTGACTGGCCACGACCAGCCACCACATGCTGCTAAGTGGCGCCTGCCCCCAGACATCACCGCAACAGTCCTGCATCCTCGCAAACATCAGGTGTCCCAGGCCTGAGGGCCTTTTAATCATCACGGAGATCCTTGGCGCTGTGGGGTGTCGTCTCAGGGTGCGGGCATTTCTGTTGACAACCTAGACCTGCACGGTCACTATGGCAATTTCTGGCAAAGCTGGGCCATGAACTCACAACCTGTGGCCGGGGAAGAGGGGCCTCAAACATCGCTGGCGGTTTCTCGCTCCCCTGCATGCACACGTTCCGTGGTGTGGCCGCCCCTCTCGTTGTCCATTTTCTCTTTGGGGGGAAACACTCGTCGGCGCTGACAAGAAGCCCGAGAGGGCAGGACGGGGAGCTGTGGGGGTGGCAGGCAGGGACTCGCCTTGCGCGGCTGGGCTACCCCACCCAGAATTTGGGGACGGGCCTTATAAGGGTAACTCGGTTGCCACCTGTGGTGTCTCACCTCACCAGCTGCGCCTCAGAAAGGAGAGGGGACAGTTTTCTTTTTTGTTTCCCGTGAAACGTGGTTCATCAGTGAATCTGACCCGTGGGTCTGACTTCTTGCTAAACCAGCCATTAAACCTTGCAAGAGAGGAGCGGCCTTTTGCTGCTCATCAAACTGAAGTGTGAAATCAAACGCAAGTGAGCCCTGGGCAGCCGAGTCCCGGATAAGGCGGATGTGCCAGGCCCTTCAGGAGTTCTGGGCCTGACGGTCCGAGAAGTGTCCTCCAAGCCCCTAAATCAGCAAACCTCGATCTGTGCGTCCATTAGCGTACGGCACACGTGCTGCGTCTATGTGCCGGGTCCCTGCATGCGTGTGCTGTGTGAGAACACGTGTTTGTGCTGGGCTTTGGTGTTTGTCCCTCTTCTGCTGTTGCTCACACAGAACCAGGTGGTCACTTTGACATGGAAATGCCTGGGGACCCCGGGCTCCCACAAAGTGGCCACTGGGAGGCCACTTGGTTCAGCCACTGCGTCCTGCTGTGCCCAGGCTCTGAGTGGATCCCACGCCTGCCAGTCCGCATGGCCACTGAGGGGACAGGTTCCAAACTTGCCCCTCTGCTGATAGCTGGGCTTTCATAATCACCACCATGGTTTCTGTTGATGAATGAAAATTAGCAGATTTAGACCGAAATTGCTAGGCTCTGAAAATTAGTCTCTCTAGTGAAGAGAACGCTTGAATGCGGAATCCAAATTTGGCATTCAGACTAGACCCCTTTGAAGAAGACTTTGAACCAGAAACAGGAATCGCTGGACCCCAGTTCTCTGGCGACTC
This sequence comes from Smutsia gigantea, assembly GCA_032199065.1. Lineage (NCBI taxonomy): Eukaryota > Metazoa > Chordata > Mammalia > Pholidota > Manidae > Smutsia > Smutsia gigantea. The sequence goes on along the minus strand of JAVSCE010021377.1, from coordinate 345,033 downwards.
TGTAGCCCTCCAGCCTCCGGAGGGTGCACGTCGGTGGGGGCTGTCCCCACGCAGTTGGTAAGCTGGTGGGGCTCTCTGAGCCGCCAGAGCTGACAGCCCAGCTGCCAGGAGCCGTGGAGCAGCGTCGACCTGCTGCCAGGTGGGGAGGCCCTGGGAGCGGGGCCACCGTCCTCTGCCTGTCCCTGGAGCTGGGCATCTCTCCCAGGCCACTTCCTCTGCATCATTCTTCCACCCACAAAAGGAATTTAAATTCCCTCCCATAATGTGTTTGTCACAAAGACATAATTGGCTCATTTGTTAGACTCGGAGTGTTTCAAGCGTGTAACGCTGGGGTTTTTGTTCCGAGAGTGTCAATGTAGCCGAACCGCCACCAGCCTTTGAGGGAAGCCAGTGAGCCACTCATCCTCTCCCTGCCAGGGCCTGGCTCCCCAGTGTGGGCACCTCGGCACCACTTCCGCCCAGCCAGCGACGGCAACCTGCATAACTGAAAGGGGCTGGCCTGGGCTCCAGGCCTGTGCGGGGCGGCAGGTGGGCTGAGGCCCATGCGGGGACGGCCGAGCTCTCTGGCGCAGTGGGAGTGGAGCGCCTGAGTGTGAGGTGGACCGGGCTTGGTGCCGCCCCACCCCCCAGAGCTGGCTGCTGGGGACAAAGCCTGGCGCCCCAGGCCCCTCAATTCCCTCCTGCTGTGACAATGGGCTGTGGCTCCAGTGGCCCCCAGATGACAGAAATCTGTGCCTCACAACTCTGGGCTGGAGTCTGAGACCAGGGTGCCGAGAGGACGGGGTCCCAGGGAGGCCTCCGGCAGACGCAGACGGATGCCTTTTGGTGTCCTCACAGGGCTGGAGAGGCTGAGGCTCTGGCCTTTCTTAGAAGGGTGCCAAGCCCCTCCTGGGCACCGTCACCCGGGGGAGGGCGGGTGGGCTCTGGACGACCGCCATGTGCCCAGACAGGCACAGTTCTTTTCCCCCGAGCACAGCCTGCCCAGTGGAAATTAGAGTCTCGGTCATAAATGACAACTAAGATTTTCTAGCAGCTACACTAAAAAAAATAGAAACAGCTAAATAAAAATAATTTCAACAATCTGTTTTATTTAACTTGATATATTCAAAATATTATCATTCCAATGTGCAGCCGGCACGAGGCATCGTGAGGTGCAGCGCGCCCTTCCCCGCTGGCTCTCGGGGGGCATGGGCGCGGCTTCGCCCCGAAGCTCCTGGGGGGCAGGCCAACCTCGCTGGGCCACAGAGGGGAGGGAGGAGCAGCCCCTGCACCCCCAGGTCACCCCAAAGGCAGGATGTGTCAGAATCTGCCCAAGGTCAAGGGTGTCATTCACTTAAAATGACCCATGAAAAAAGCTGTGCTGAGACGAAGCCCCTCTGGAAGAGCAGGGTGTCGCTCCTCAGCAGCTGAGACCCCCAGCCGAGTGGCCACCAGAGGATGGTGCCCCCCGCAGCCCCCCAAGCCAGCCCCGGCGCCATGCCCTCCCTGAGCCGCCTGCCTTGCCCACACCCACGGCAGCCAAGCTTAAGAACTCGTCTTCCTGACAGAAAGCTGGGGGGGGGGGGGGAGGTGGGACTGACCCCACGCGGGGGCTCCAGCCATCTCCCTGCCCACAGAGCGTGAGGCAGCTGACTGCTCCGTGGCGGAATGGGCAGCTTCCCTTCACCCTCATTAGCGCTCGTTCTCGTCCCCCCAGAGCTGTGACTTTGAAGGATGGTTGTGCAGAGGAGCCTCCAGGCGGCCTGGCCAAGGACTGAGGGGGCTGTTCCTCATTAATCAAGATTCCTTTTCTCTGACAGATCCCCCCCAAAAGCCATCACGCTGTTTATGACATTTAAATTACTTGGATTTGCAAGTCCAATGCTTACATGGATATTCATGAATGTGCGTTACCCGAGTTCAACTTCCTGGGACTCCGAGGCCACAGCCTGCCTGGGTTCCCGCACCTCTTTGCAGTAATGTGACAGGTCCGACTGACACCCTTGGTAGCATTACACCGGAGAATGTTCCAGAACCAGAACCAGAAAGCTGCCAGCTGCTAGAGGCCCCTTCCACCCAGATGTGGGCAGTATCTTTAGGCTTGGGCCACCCCACTGTGACCCCAATAGGCCTGGAGAGAGCCGAGGGAGGGCAGGAGGAGAGATGTTGGTTCGGGGCATGCAAGAGCAGGTGTGGGGAGGGGAGGCATGCTGCCACAACTTCTGTCTGCTGGGTGCACTGTTCTTAAACCAGAGGTGGCTGTGTTGGGGCTCCCCTGACCTCAGCCGTGGCCAGTGCTGGGAGTGGGACAAGGCTGAGGGCTTCCGCAGGACGAGACACATACACAAACCACATCTGGCTCCTTGGCCATCCTCTGACACAGGGCAGGGAGCATCAGAGACTCTCCCCAGCAGCCATGAGCACACATGGGACAGTGGGGGGTCTGGAATCCATGCCTGGAAATGTCCTTCTGTCACAGCTGACCCACCCTTTGCTTATGGGGTAAAAAATGCATGTGCATTCCCAGTGTCTCAAAGGTCCAGTAACCTGGGAGTCCACTAAAACCATTCCTTTTGAACCAAAACAAGGGGGGTTAGGCTGGGCCCAAGGCAAACTTCCTGCTTAAACTGTTTAACTGCTAAAGCCAGACTCTGGAGCAAGGAGTTTGGAAATTCTCATGGAAAGCAGAGAACTAGGGGCCTTTATTTCCAAAGGCCGCCACAGAGCTTACTCATGCCTGGTGGGGTTCACAGTGCTCTCTAGATGCCAACTCATTCAATCCTCACCACAAGCCAGACACGGCACCAAGGCAAAGGGAGGCCTTGCCTCCCAGCTAGCAAGTGCCTGTCCAGGCTGCCTCCCCAGCTCCACCAAGATGAAATACTTTAGATATAAATCTAACAAAATATGTACAGGACCTGTAGAAGTAAAACCACAAAACTGATTTAAAAAAATGATCAGAAATCTAAATAAATGGAGAGATAGTCCATGTTCATGGACAGGAAAACAGTTTTGTCAAGATGTCAGCTCTTCCCAGGTGCATCCGCAGATTCTGTGTAATCCCAATCGAAATCCCAGCAGGTTATCTTGCGGATATTGGCAAGCTGATTATGAAGTTTGCATGGGGAGGAGGCAAAGCCCCAGAATAGCCAACCCAGTGCTGAAGGAGAACAAACTCTCATACTCCTTGAGTCCAAGGCTTACTGTAAAGCGCTCAGCTCACAGGGCATTGGCCAGAGAGCAGGCACAGACCAGCACAACAGCAGAGAGCCCAGAAACAGACCCACACAGGCAGCAAATGAGTTCAGTGGAGAAAGGAAAGTCTTTGAATACATGGTGCCAGAACAACTGGACATCCACGTGTAGAAAAATGGGCCTTATACCTTTAAAAAAATTAACTCAAAGTGGATCTTAGACCTAAATGTCAAATGTGAAACTGTAAAACTAGATCACAACACGGGAGGAAATCTGGGTGACCCTGGGTTTGGTGGTGGGCTTTTAGATAGAATAACAAAGACTTGTCTGCAGGGGAAAGAACTGACATGCTGACTGTGTTGGAATTAAAACTTCGGCTCTGCAACAACTGTTAAGAGAATCAGATGGCTCCAGGTGGCCAAGTGCTCCCAGAGCACACATCTGATACAGGCCTTGTTACGTCGTACATATGATAAGGGATCGGCGTCCGGAGTGAAGAACTGAAATGGAGCAACACCACAAACACAACCCAGTTCAAAAATGGGCAAAGGACTGCATAGACAGCTCCCTAGACAAGAGATACAGTTGGCCAAGAAGCCCATGAAAAGATGCTCCACACTGCTAGTCCTCAGAAATGCTAACCTGAGTGCCAAGATACCACTGACACCGTGAGGATGGCTTGGCAACTCGATAGATGACAAGAATGGTGAGGACGTGGGGGAGGCAGAGCCCGTGTCACTGGGGGTGGGAACATAAGTCAGTGCAGCTGCTCTGGAAGCCGGTCAAGCAGAAGACCTCTTTTTCCCTACAACCTCCCTCCCTGTGGGCCTGGCAGCCTCACACAAGGGCCAGAGGGACGAGGCCTGAGCGCTTAGCTGCCGGCTGAGGCCGAGGGCTGGTGTCCGCAGCTGGGGCTGAGGCTCCCGGACACTTCACAGCAGCCTGGGATACGGGTGCCACAACTGTCCTTGTGCTCATGAGACCAGGGCAGGGTGGGTGGGGAGACTGGGGCGCACAGGTCCTCTGGCGCCAACTGCCCTGCTTGTCCTCCACATGTCACCATAGCTGTCTCCTCCACCCGGCGCATCGCCATCAGCCCTCCACCCTGGGTGCATGGCCACCCCAGCTCCTGACTTGCTACCGGAGCCCCACCCTGGTCTCAGAAGTGTCACAGACCCCCTGAGAGCTCCTGCAGGGGGCTGCGCTTGGGAAGGGCCTGATCCCTGGACTGGACTGGCCGAGACCAAGACAGAAGTCCAAGGCCCAGGCCGAGCATAAGGCGCCATGGGGACTGGAGGGTATCAGCTGGCCTGGACAGCCCTCGCTGTGATCTGCTGCAGGTGCTGCCTGAGGTGAGGGTCACAGCCCAGCCCCTGCCTCTGGGTGGGACACCGCAGGGCTCCCATAGGATCAGGCTGAGCCCTGCCAGCCCCCAGGAGCAGAGGGAGAGCCAGGCTCCCTCCCTCCGTGTCATCTCTTTCAAGGGCCTGGGAGCCACAGAGCCTGCGCTGACAAGCCGGCCCTGCTGCTCCAGGAGCTGCTCTGCCTGACCCCAGCCTTGGCCCTGCCCCCGCCAACAGTCCCTCAGGGCTGCAGGCACAGCAGAGAAGCTGGCTTGGGCAAATCCATGGACAACAGGCAGCGGAAGGGGCGTCAATTCTGTGTCGGGGCACAACTGCATCTCAGCCAAGAGATGCCCAAGCGTGGATGGACAGAGGGTCGCACGTTCATCTTGGCTTGCTGTTTTCAGGAGGGGTGAGGTGGGGTCAGTGGAGGGCCTCAGGTCCTCTCCAACTCAGCACCCGCAGGTTCCTTCAGAATAGGAACCACCCCAAGACCCTTCCCCGCTGGCGCCTCCGTCCTGAGCCCTGCCAACATGGGCTCAGGGGCAGCTGACAGAGCTGAGCCCGAGACCCAGCGGCCTGTCCAGGTGGGCCTGGTGGCTCCCCTGCATTCGGAGTGAGGAGCAGGTGTCTGGCAGACAGGAAAGACTGCCTTGCAATATGCTAGGCAGAGAAAGCACAGCCTGCAGCGTCTGCGCTGATCATCTTCTTTCCTTTCTCTTTCTGAGCAGGGCTCATGCAGAAATAAGCCTCCACCGTGACGCGTCACCTTCTGCTGAGCTCGGCCGGCTCATGTGGACGGGTGGCCCGGGGATGGGAGGGCACATGAAGCCACAGAAGGATTCAGTTTTTACTGAGACAGAAGGGGATGCTGAGAAATTACCTCTCTGCCATTTTTAGAAACCAAATAGTAACAATCCATGAGAGTGAAGCTGGTGTTGGAAACGGAAGCTTTGCTCACCATAGGGTGGGCTCCATTTTTCCACCCACCAGCTGAGCTTTGGTAGTTTGCTGACCCTGTGCAGAACCCTGGGGATCAGAACCACCAGGCCTGGCTCTGCCCTCGAAGAGATCGAAGCATGAGGACAGAGGGCTTCACGGAGGGGGCAATCCCAGGGCCCATCTGAGCAGGTGGTGGGGCGTGAGAGAACCAGTGCCAAGGAGCCCAAACCTCCATCCTGATGGATCAAAGCTCGGATGCTGGGAGAATCGGGGACCCAGCGATCCATCCCCTTCCCTAGACTTGAAAGCCGCTCGGCCCCTCCTCCAGGAAGCCCTCTCTGCTACTCCAGCCCACACTGCTCCTAAGTCAGTGTAACTCTTCCAAGTCTTCACAGGGAGCCCTGGTAGGGCTCAGAGAGCCAGACTGGCCCCATTTTGGCCTCACAGGTGCTGAAGGCTTTGGGCAACCCCAGGGCTGCGCCAGGCCCCACCTGTTGGCTATGGCAGGGGGTGGGCCATGTGAGGTTGGGTGCCAGGTTAGGTCTGTGTCAGTCTCACCACCGGGGTATCCAGGGCACAGGACACAGCTGCTCTGTCCCTTGGCCTGCTTTGCTGGCCTTCACCCGGGAGCCAGACCTGAACAGTGTGAGACGACCTCTCCTGTGACTCTCAGGAAGCACCCAGGCACCTTGCAAGGAGACTTGGGGCAGCTCCTTGGGTACCTGTGCCCACGCACCCTCAGCCAGCCCCTCTCATTCCACATCGGTCCTTGGGAAGCATCTGCACAGGTCTGGCCCTGGTGGGCAGGACGCCGCCTGCCCTGGGCTGCTCGCATGGATTCCAGGGCCCAGCGGCCATTTGCTGTAAAATGCTTTTGGGGTGGAGATGCTAACTGGTCCAGGGCCACTACTTCGGCCCAAGATTCTCCCCCAGCCACCCTGGACACATGTCCTTGTGGAATTCCACGTTTCGCTGCCCCAAACAGTTGCTCTGCGGCCAGCCAGGGGCTCAGAGGCACTGCCCAGTGACCGTCTTCAGGGACACTTGTCAGAGCTACTTCTGCTGGGTGCCAGTAGCCTCATGGAGTGAAGCCGGTTCCAGGCCTGCCTGCTGGATTGGCCCATCCCAGGGAAGGAAGCCACAGTTCTGGGTGCTGACAGCCTGGTTTATTTTTGGTGGCAGAGGCAAGCTGTTCACACCTCGCTGCTCCGACACTGGAACCCACCTGTTCCCCACAAACTCCAGGCTGGGACTGGCTGTGGTCTCCACCGACTGGGGACAGTGCTGATGGGCTCAGGTGCCATGCTGGCCGGGGTGGAGTGCAGAGGTAGCTACAGAGAAACAGTCCACAACACACAGTGGTTGTCCATGGTGACAAGTCTATGGGGCTGTGGGGAGCAGGCAGAGGCCCCATACCTGACCCTGGGCCCAGACAGGCCTTCACAGGCTCCATGGGAAGCCTGCTGTGATCAGGGCTTGGTCCTGATTGGACTGGATGGCCTCTCCGAGACTCCAGGAGCAGCCGGACCCTTTGGGACCCAACAAGCACTAGAGCCCCCATTCCGGCCCTGTCAGTGTGGCCAAGGTCCTGGCTGGACTCAGAGGCACAGAGACGCGCACAGCATCTGGCTATGGACCCTCCAGTGCCTGCTTAGCCGCTGTGGGTCACGGCGCCTTCCACATCGTGGCCGCCTTCAGTAGTGAGGGACCAGAGGCATCCTGGCTTTGTGCTGTAGGCGGCCACGTTATTTGTGGAGAATGGCACTGCTTGACCCTCCAATCAGTAAAATGACAAAGAAAGTGCTCCCTTGTGCCCTCGAGGTCTGCTTTGCACAGGGTGTTGGACACATCAGCCCCATTAGTCCCAGGCCTGCGTGCAGGGGGCAGGGGACGTGAGGCACAGGGCGAGGTGCATGCACCTGTGGCCCCCCCCCGTGGTTTCCTTCATAGACAGCCTGTCCCCCGGCCTCCACTCCCCGACAGCGGTCGTTTCCCCAGGGCATGCAAGATGAAAACGAGCTCCCAGGCAGCATGCCTATCCCACAGCCTCTGGAGACCTGTCTGCCTCTGACTCCTGGCACGTTGGTGGCGCTGGGTTTGGACTGTGGCTCCTGCACTGGGACCCTAGCTCACAATTTCAGGGAGAACTTCGAGGGGCCCACCCAGGGATGCCTCATCTATTTGGTGAGGTAGCTAAAAAGGTAAGGGAAGAGCTCCATTAAGACCCAGCAGGATGTACCCCAGAACAGGCTGAAACTGGTTCCAGATGCTTTAAATGTCAGGTGAAGCTGCCAGGAACGTCCCTGGACCGCTGGGCCGGCCGAGTCCCAGGCCATGAGGACGGCTCCAGTTGGCTCCAGCCCTGGGGCTGGGACAGGGCGGCTCCCGGGGAACCACTGGGGCCCAGGCAGTGTCTGGAGCAAGGACTTTAGGGCTTGTGGCAGAGCCACCAGGAACCCCCGGGCGCAGGCCTGCCCTGCGGCCGCTGTCCCCTCCCCAGCTGGCCCTCGGGCCAGGCGGCCTCCTGGCCAGGGTTCCGGCATCTGCGCCTGTCCTTCCCCACACAGCAGAACCATCATGGGTGTTTGGTCCCGGGATCGGGCCCAGGCCTGCTCTGTGCCCACGTGCCCTTCCTGAGCAGCCATCCAGCTGTCACAGGGTTGGGGCAAAAACGACAGACCCTGGAGCCACAGACGTCACAGGGACCCCTTGCCATGCCAGCCCTGTACCTCTGACCCCCGGCCCTATGGCTGCCTGTCCCTCTGCCAGGCAGAGGCGGCCCTGGTCAGGCTTTCTGTGTCTGCCCTTGAAGTGTGGCTCTAGTGGGGCTAATTCGTTCAGGCCCTCATGCCCAGAACCTGTGACTGTGGCCTTATTTGGAAAAGGGTCCTTGTGGATACAATTAAGGATCTCAGAAGGAGGTCACCCTGGCTTGGGGCGGCCTTATGAGAGCGTCCTTATAAAGGGGTGTCCTTGCAACAGCCGGAAACAGGAGTAGGCAGTGGAGGGGCCGCATGAAGACAGAGGCAGAGACGCAGCAACGGCCATACGCCCGGAAGGCCTGGGGTCCCCGTGTGTGGGAAGGGGCAGGAAGGGGCCTCCCCGGAGCCTGTGGAGGGAGCATAGCCCTGGGATGCCTTGACTTTGGACTCCGGCCTCCGGGCCTGTGTGAGAGGAGGTTTCTGTGGTCTTATGCGGCTCCAGGGCCCCCATGTGCCCCTGAGGGGCTCCCCACAGCCCCCTGTGTCCCTGAGACCGAGGGGCTCCCCGGGGCTGCCTGTGTCCCTGAGACCGAGGGGCTCCCCATGGCCCCCTGTGCCCCTGAGACCGAGGGGCTCCCCGGGGCTGCCTGTGTCCCTGAGACCAAGGGGCTCCCCATGGCCCCCTGCGCCCCTGAGACCAAGGGGCTCCCCATGGCCCCCTGCACCCCTGAGACCGAGGGGCTCCCCATGGCCCCCTGTGCCCCTGAGACCGAGGGGCTCCCCGGGGCTGCCTGTGTCCCTGAGACCGAGGGGCTCCCCATGGCCCCCTGCACCCCTGAGACCGAGGGGCTCCCCATGGCCCCCTGTGTCCCTGAGACCGAGGGGCTCCCCATGGCCCCCTGTGCCCCTGAGACCGAGGGGCTCCCCATGGCCCCCTGTGTCCCTGAGACCGAGGGGCTCCCCGGGGCCGCCTGTGTCCCTGAGACCGAGGGGCTCCCCGGGGCTGCCTGTGTCCCTGAGACCGAGGGGCTCCCCGGGGCTGCCTGTGTCCCTGAGACCGAGGGGCTCCCCGGGGCTGCCTGTGTCCCTGAGACCGAGGGGCTCCCTGGGGCCCCTGACAGGAGCATGGAGGGCACTCGGGTTCAGAGCTTTTCCAAAACATGAGCCTGCCCACAACGGTTTTAACTGGAAGCTTTGTGAGCGCCTTCTCGTTCATCTCCAGATCTGACACAAATGTAGGTATTTTAATCCACTACTGAGGCGTCTTTTAAACAAGCTGGCAGGAAAATGAATTGCAGGAAGTTTAACGGGGCTAGCCTCGTCTGAGTGCCCTGCATCATCTGCATGTACAGTCTGCAGGCGCGCTCGAGGGCCGGGGCTGGGAGCTCGGAGGGGTCTTGCTGCTCCAGAGGGGCTTCCGCAGGCTGGGGCACTCCTCCTGACCCCAGATCACTGCTCAGGCATCGGTCTGGCGGCTTGGGTGGCTGGTGTTTCTCCCTAACTCTCTGAGCCTCTGGGGGTGCAAAGGACCCCACTGTCCTCAAGGACCCCCACAGGGCCTGCATGCCTCCAAGCTCCAGGCCTGGGGTGGCAAGTACCCTCACCCGCCCCCATCTCAAACTCCATCCAGGGAGATGACCCCAGGGGGCTCGAGCCCCTAAGAGGACAGTCCACCTCAGCAAAACAGGCCTCGGGGCTGGACAGGGCCTGTGGGGACTGTCCTTCTACCTCTGGAGAAAGCCCCTGGGTGCCACCACACCATCAGCATGGGACCCGCCGTGACTCAGTGGCCCAACCCTTTGCTCACGGGGTTCTCCTGTCTGTTGTCTCATTACCCTGCCTCCTGCCCTGGATGCTGGTGCCTGTGCTCCTGGCCTGCAGTCACCTGGGGCCGCCGGAGAGCACGTGTCCATCAGAGGCTTGTTTCAAAGAAGTCCAGGGGATGCTCTGTGGTGCAGCCCCACCTCCCCCGGCACATCACTAGGACGAGGAAAATGAGGGGCGAGGTCATGGGGGTCCTCGCACTGAGGACAGTTCAGGGCGGGTGGTCTTCAAGCTGCTTGTCGAGAGGATCCCTGGGCTGCAAGGATGCCCCCCACTTGGAGCTCCTTCCCTTTCAGGGCTCCCAGGGGGGCCAGGGGGACAGGAGCAGCTGGTGAGCCTCGAGCAGGAGATCTCGGGAGGCGGGGCCAGGAGAGATGCGATGGTTTCTCCCTCACCCCAGGCAATAAATACCCTCGACAGCCGCTTCTGACTGTACACATCCTGTCGGGCACGAAGTCCAAAGACGGACTTACAAATGAGCGAGTCCTTCGGCTCCAGACCGGCATGTCTTGGACAGTTTGACATGCAGTGTTCCCCAGTGATGCCACCCAGACACAGTTTCACTCCCTCCTGACCTCTTGGGAGCCGGAGGCTGGCAGTCCTGCCAAACGCCTTACAACGTAATAATTCCTAAACAGGGACCCTTCCCAAACAGTCCCAGGACTCTGAACTCCAGGAGGCTGGAAGTGGTATGTTTTTAAAATACAGAAATCATTTTTGAGTTACAAGAGCACACAAAAATCACTGGAAAATGCTTTAACCTTTAAATATGTCAAGGGAGACTTACTGAAATTTACAATACATTCACCTTTCAACAAATAATGAGCTAAAAATGTTTAAGTCCAAATACTGTCACTCTTTTTCATTAAGCTGCAGTGTAAGATTTACTCACAGTGACTACCTCCAACTTTCTGTGTCTAGGATAACTGTGCTTCTTTGTTATGTATTCTTTTCAACATTGTTTTAATAATTTCTTTGAACTAGTCTTTTATCGCAAGCTGCCTCAGATATTTTTGAAAGTAGGCAGTGTTTAAAATCTACAGACGACTCTAGTTGGGGAACTGGACTAGCTCTTTTGTCATCAGCAACTATAAAACTACACAGCATATCGGGTGGCTGTTTCCAGACACTGGACATGCCGCAGCGCAGGCCCGCGGCTGCTCAGAGCAGACACACCCACGAGGCGGCCCCACCGCTGCGCTTTCCTGATCACAGCAGTGGGAGGTGGGGTCGGGGCAGGGCATGGCTACTCTGGCTGAGGAGGCAGAGGTCAGAGGTGGGCTGCAGGAGTGGCTTGTACCTGCACGGTGAAGCACTGGAGAGGGGCCCCTGCAAGGTGGGGTCCCCAGAAACCCGTGAGGAGCTCTCCTGTGGATTTGGGTTGGCTGGGCTTGATATACAGACGGAGACCTTGAAAGGCTTATGGGAGGGTGGCTGGCATGCTGGCAGAGCTGGAGGGGAGAGGCCTCATATGCTATGTATCTTGCTGAGATGCCAGCAAACCCACATTTTAGGAGTAAGGACCATGCCCTAGAGGAACCCTGATCTAGGCTCACCCTGACTGCACCTAACACAAACTGACAAACCTACAGAGGAGACTGAGGCAAGATCTGAGTCCTCCCGAGTCAGGAGAGCTTGGGCTTGCCATGGAGCTGCACAGAGGCGGCAAGCCCAAGCCTGTACAAGCTCAAGATGGTCAGCCGGCCACCAAACGGCTGCCCTGATGAGAGCCGACACTCTCCGCGGGAACATGAGTCTCTTCGACGTGTCATCTACAATGTCCAGTAGAAATGAAAAATTCCTAGATATGCAAAAAAATAGGAATATCTGACCCATTGATAAGAAAAAAAGGCAGTCAATTAAAACAGAACTCCAGGTGAACAGTGAAACATGGGGTGCGTCAGGTGTGAATGGGTACAGTATGAACCCTTACCAGACTCTGACAACTTGAGGGTGCATGCTGATAGCCCTGGAGTGGCCATTACTGGAGCAAATACAGAGAGGTGTATCTAAAAATGCCAGGAAAGGAAATCAAACGGAATCTCTGGCTTTCTAGCCAGAGGACCAAGAAAAGCATCCCTGGAAACTGGAGGGTGTGGGAGGAAGGCTCAGCAAGGTGAGCTAGAAAAGGGACCCCCTGATGCTGTGTACGTACTGACATAAATCCTGGGGTTACCCTTGAACTGCATACATACAGAACATACCTGAAGAACCAGAGTAAAGGGTCTGAGAACTGAACTGTGGTATAAATCACCTCTAAGACCTAACGCCAAATCCTGGGTGGTACACACACCGGAAAAAAACAGGAACAGCCCAGGCAGGATTGGAAAACGGAACCCACATTGCAGCCACCACCAAACAGTAAGGTGGAACCACCAATTCTAACTGGGTTGACTGCTGATTGGAAGGTACCAACTGAAAGCATCAGCATTCTCTAGACGATTTTAACATGACCCAAAATCCCACAACAATATTCAAGATGTTCAGGAAGTAATCCAAAATTACTTGACATTGAAAGAACCAGGAAAATACAACTAACTTTCAAGGAAAAGACAATATATGCCACCCAGAGAAGACTTAGATGATGGAATTACCAAACAAAGACTTTAAAGCAGGTGTTATAACCATGCTTCTCGAGGTAAAGATAACCCTCTTGAAATGAATGGAAAGGTAAAATTTCTTAAGAGATAAAAAGAAACTATATTAAAACAACTAGTGGATATTTTAGAACTAAATAATACATTATCAACCAAATTGACCCTTTTAGAGTAATATACCCAACAACAGAAGAATATATATTCTGTAAGTATGTATGTATATCCGTCATCAACACAGGCCATTATCCTGGCCCATGAGATGAACATTAACACCCCTAAGAAATGAAATCATTCAAGTATGTTCTCTGAACATACGGAATTAAATTAGGAATCGATAACAAAATGTTATCTGGAAAATCCCTAAATATTTGGAAATAAACAACATACTTCTAAACAGCTCAAAGATTAAAGAGGAAGTCTCAAGAGAAATAAGAAAATATTTTGAATTGGACTAGAATACATTTCAGAACTTTTGAGATGCCACTAACAGTATTTAGAAGAAAGTTTACAGCATTAGATGTTTATATTAGAAAAAAATTAAGGTTTTTGAATCAATCTGCTAAGCTTCCACCTTAAGCAATCTAGAAAAATAAGAACAAATTAAACTCACACCAAGTAGAAAAAAGAAGTGAAGATGGGAATAGAGATAAATATAACTGAAAGCAGAAATACAAGAGAGGAAATCAATGAAGTCAAAAGCTGTTTCTCTGGAAATAATAACATTGATGAACTTCTGGCCATACTGACCCAGAAAGGAAGAGAAGACACAGATCACCAATATTAGGAATGAAAAAGAAGCTATCATTCCAGACCCCACACACATTAGAAGGATGATAAAGGAATCCTGCAAGTAACTCTATTTCCCCTAATGTGACAACTTAGATAAAATGGACCAATTCCTTGAAAGGTACAAATTGCCAAAACTTACTCAAGAGGAAATGCATAATCTGTATCTATGAAAGGAATTGAATTTGGAGTTAGAAACTTTCCAACAACCATATGGGCCCCAATGGTTTCACTGAAGAAGTATACCAAACTTTAAAAAAGAAATAATACCAATCCCACATAATCTCTTTCAGAAAACAGAAGAGGAGCAAATAGCTCATCTGATGAGGCCAGCATGATCCTAATGCCAGAACCAGACAAAGAAATGGGCCCAGACCACCCGTTCCTGAGAGGTGGGGAGCGCCGACCGTCTCCACCCAGCTCCTGGCCTCCTCTCTCTCCCCATGGGCATGTGTGTAAAGTCCCCAGAGTGGGAAGGCATGGCTGCAGGTGGGTGGCTCCATCCCAGCCCTGTGGGAGTGGCGGTGGGCATGGGCCCCGGTGCTGGGCCGGGCTGGGTGGAACACTAGGACGTAGCTGGGGCCTTGGGGCCCACAGCTGTGAGATCTGTGATACCATCCTCCCCACGGGCAGGAATTGAGCCCTCCCTCCCCTACACCCCCAGGCGCTGAGCCCCTGCCTAGTTCCCAGAAGGGACAGAGTGGAGGGCAGCCTTTGGAGCGGAGCACAGGGGCTGTTGGGGGCTGCCCAAAGGCCCACCAGAGAGGACCTCGCCACCGGCAGCAGCCTTTCCAGGACTCGGCTGGCCAGGGGAGCTTCCGATTCATTTCTGACAGACTCGCGGAGATGTGACTGAGTCACGCCTTTGGCCCAGCGCCGTGCTGTCAGGGACCTGCTGTCAGAGGCAGAGCATTTATGCCCCGAGTCAGCGCCCCCCCAGCCCATCAGCCCCTGCTCTCTCCCGTCACTGTCTTCCGGACATCACGCAGAGCCCCCAGGACATGGTCGGGAGACAGACAGTGGGAGCAGGCACAGGGCTGGGGGCAGGTAGTGTTTAGCGGGGACAGAGCTTGCCTCTGGGTGTGCTGGAAATCCGGGAGATGTGTGGCGGTACAGCTGCATCTAGAGACAGCTAAAAGGGTGAGTTTTATGTGATACGCATTTTATCACACTAGAAAAAAGGAGAGAAAAGCTTGAGATCCCTTTTTTCCCTGTATGACCAGAAGCACCTTCCCAGGGGTGGGGTGAGGGGAGTCGAAGGCGGGTCCACTTCCTGCTGGGGCCCAGGGGCTGAGACGGCGGCACAGTGAGAGCAGCTCAGGGCGCCACTCGGAGGCCTGATCCCGGGGCTGCTGCCCCCTTGCTGCCCGCGCACCCTGAGCCACAGGCTCGGCCATGGGACAGAGCGCTCCTCGGACAAGGACGTGCTCTTGCAGAACCTCGGGGCAGTTATCAAAATCAAGAAATCAACCTGACACTGAAACAGCACCCACTCTGGTACACGGACCGCATCCCATCCGGCGGTTGTCTCGACAGCTTCCTTTACCGGAAGTCTCCCCCGGCCAGTGTGGCAAAGCTGTGGCCTCCTCAGTCCCCTTAACACAGCACAGCTCCTCAGCCTTCCCCGCCTTTCACGGCCTGGGCACCTTGCAAGCACAGGTGGCCGTTTCACAGTGTCCCTCAGCCTGGGGGGCTATGGGATTGGGGGGACGGTCAGCTTTGGGGCAGGGTGCTGCCTTCCATGCACAGAGCAGAAGGTGCACGACACACCTGCTTTGGGGTGCTCGCTTAGGGGTCTCCATCCTTTGTGTTCCCCAATATGATGCCACTTCTGTGGGGACTCTGTGACTCGACACATGTCACCTGTGTCAGCATCACTGAGGCAGAAGTGCTCTGCCCCTCCCAGCCATCGGCATGAGGGCTGGAGGTGACCCTGATCCTGACAAGAAGCAGCTGGCCCATGGCCCCAGGCCTGGATTCACCTCCCCACTCACCACCCACAAGCTTCACACCCAGATCCTGTGCTCTGAGCACCTCCATGCTTTTGAGGGAAAGGATGGCGCCTTCAAGGCCCCCTTCTAACTAAGCTGCAGGGCAGCCTGCAGTGTGCACAGGGCGACTCGCAGGGCCACCATCAGCCCCGCCGTGTGTGTGCACACGTGCTCCGTGTGTGTCGCTGTGTACATGCGTGGGCATGCCCATGTGTCTGTGCATCTCCCCGTCACATGTGCCTGTCTGTGTGTGTCTCTATGTGGGCAACTGTGTGTGTCTGCACACGTGTGTGGACACAGTCCCCCAGGCTTTAAGACACTGTCTGGAAGATACCATCTCCCATGTCCTGTTTCTGTAACTGGGAAAATGGGAACACACGTGGGGACAGCATGTGTCCAGGCCAGGCTTGACACCCTCTGACGCTCAGAGCTGGCGGCCACGCTAGCAACAGCCCTAGGGCAGGCGGCACATTCACAGCTGAGTCCTGGGTGAGGGCTGGGGGGCCACAGGGTGACGTGAGGCTGGACAAACCCCTGGCCGAGTCAGATATGAGCCAGACACACAACCCCAGGCCCTGGCTGCTCTGGGGCTCCTCGGCTCCCTGCTCTTCCCGCACCTGCTGTACGGAGAGGTTTCACTGCGTGAGTGACACAGACACTGCCCCACCTGGAGCCAGGGACACAGAGCCCGTGACAGGAGGACCCACATCACACCTGAGGCCAGAGCTCAGCTGGGCCTGAACTTCCTGCAGGGGCACCAAAACAGCTCAGATTCAATCCCCGGGATAGGCAGGGCACGTGTGGGGCGGCGGCACGTCAGGGGGGCCAGGAGTGAGGGCGGAGGGGCCCCCAGGAAGACCACCCGATGGCTCGCATAGCGTCTTCCTCCATGGAAGTCTGCTGCGACTGCACGTCTGTTGGCAAGGGTTGAGTCCAGTCCCCCCTGGGGTCCGAGAAGGGACCCCACAAGGAGTGTGGTGGGCTCTGCACACTCCCTGTCACCCCTGTGGACTCGGGGCAGTTTGCTGGCCTGGGGATGGCCCTGCCCTCTCCCTAACCTCTGTGCAGCCTGCTGCCTGCCCCCAGCCCAGGCCACGCACAGAATGCCCTGAGGTATATTCCCTGCTGACTGTTGAGACTGGCTCAGAGTTCTCATCACCAAACCACCTCATTCCTAAATGTGACTTCTGTTTGCTGGTGCCTGGATGGGCTGGCAGACGTGGAGGGCTGGAGAGCCTCGTGGGAGTCACACCGGTGGGGAGAGACCCTGCTTTGGGAACAGGGACCGTTTTCAATGGCCGAAGCCTCCTCACTGCCCAACATGGTGGATGAGGGGGAGACACGGGGTGCTGGCGCCAGGCCCTCCTGGCCAGAGGGCACTGTCTAACAAGTGGATGTCTGCTCGGATCTGCCAAGTGAACCAGAAGCCCAGGTGGGGAGCGGGGAGTGTGACCCCCCACCCTGAAACTGCTCCTGAGGCGGCAGACAGGGGTGCAGAAGCGAGGGGAAGGCTCAAGGCCAAGGCCATGCTTCCCCTGGAAGGCGTGTGGAGCAGACCCTGAGACGAGGTGGGAGGGCGCCTCTGGTGGTCAGCCCATCAGCCTCTCCAAGGCACTGGCCAAGGTCACCTGCTCTCTGGTGTCAGGAAGCCATCAGGTGCTCAGTAAACATATAGGCTGCACTGCCTCTGTGGGTGCAGACATGGGGCGCGTCCATGGTCCTGCTCAGTGGATGTCTGCCAGCTGGACAAATGACCGTGACATGCCCCAGCCACACCCACATCCCAGCCTCTGAGCTCGAGGACTCAGAGGATGGCCCTCTGGGATGAGATGCAATGTCACTTAGGGTCTGATTCTGTGGGACCGATAGAGTCGGCAGGAATTGGAGAGAGGACGCTTTAGGGGGGCCCTGAGCCCTCTGCTCTGCTATTTGTTCTCGACAATTGCAGACTGTTGACTCACCATGCCCTGGGGGGCCAGGGGTGGGGGGGTCTGGGTGGGGGCATGTCCTGGTGGGCCGCAAGCCCTGTAGACCCTGGGTAGCTGACCTAAACCACCGCATCATACCTTCAAAGGCAGGTGGTGTGGTTTATGCGTCTGGCCCCCAGCGCCAGCTGGAGAGGCCCCTGGGCACAGCTGATCAGAGACAGGAGCTTGGGAAAGAAAATGAAGCCTTGGCAGCAGCAGGAAGGTAATTTCCCTCCCGTTCACCAAGCACGCCCCGCGCCTCTGTAGCACAGGGAAGGCGGAGAGGCAGCGGCTTGGCTCATTTCCTTGCAGGCGGCTGCTCGGGGCGCCTCCCTACCGGGAGCACCTGGAGGTCCTTGTTCTTAGTGCAGGCGAGGGGCACCTGGAGCTTAATCCTGCCCACTTGGTGCCCCCTGACAGTGGCCTGCCCAGGGTCAGCCCCAGCCCCAGGAGTGACGTACATGACAGCTCCTGTCCCCATGGCTGGCTCCCCACCACATGTGCCTGTCCTGCTCGGCTTCCAAGGCAGTCACCCAATTCTGCTGGGAGGCTGCTGATGGCTCAGGTGTGAAAGGGCAGCAGAATAGGATCCTGGCCCCCTGGCCCCCTCCTCCGGTGGAGCAGGCATGTGGGGACCCACCCAGATCCTCTCTCTCTTGGCCTTCCCTTTGGCACCCTGCCCCTCCATAGCTACTGTGTCCTAGGACCACCATGACACCCCAAGTGGCCTTTCCGCCCAGACTTCCACCCCCTCAGGGCCTTTGCCTGGGCTGTCCCTGCCTGACAAGCCTCCTCATCAGGGCTGGAATCCCCCAATACTGCCAGGCTGCCTGGTCCACGCTGATTCCCAGGGAGGGCACCCATCCATGTTGTCGGGGCCTCTGCTCAGACCCTGCTCCAGCACCGGCCACCTCACAGGCCCCCCACCTGCCACCAGACCCAAACACCTTGGGATCTTCCCAGCAGGAACACCATCACCTCCACCAGCAGTGTCTCTGAGCATTTCTGTGCACCAGGAACCACACAAGCCCTGCCTACACCTTCCCTCTTGAATCCTCCACCTGCTAAGGTCTCTGATTCCCTGCTTCACAGCTGGGAAAACTGAGGCTAAGCTGAGGAACCAGCCCAGGGCAGCATCAGGTCCAGCTCCATCTCTCAAGTGTGAGCAAGTTGGGGGAGCACTGAGGGAGCAGCTGGGGTCTGCGGCAGAAGACGGGGACCTACCCTTCTGGGGGCATGAAGCCTTTTGAGAAGCTGATGAAAGGGACCCTCTCCAGAAAGAGGCCACTGCCAGCACACACAACCTTACATCTTGGGGGCTTGGAGACAGCTAAGGCCCATCTGTGGACATCAGAGAGGTCACTGCTCAGGGTTCCAGCCCTCTCGGGCAGAAGGCAGGGCTGAGATGTACCCTGGCAGCTCTGGAGTGAAAGGTGGGAAGACGCATCAGGCTGCCCCCAGGCCCCTGGTACCCCCATCCTCTCCCAGCTGCCCGGGGTAAAATTTCCTGATGCTAGTCCTGGAAGCCCTGCAGCCTGAGGGAACACAGCCTGGAAAGTGCTTTGGGGACAGGGGTGAGGCCTGAGGCTTCCCTGAGGGGCGCTACCGACGCAGGTGGGAGCTCCGTTTCTTTCTGCCCTTCTGCCCTGAAGAGGCCGCTCACCTGGATGATGGCCTTGATCGTGGCGGTGCCCACGACGGGCGTGCACACCAGGCCGCCGGGGTGCTGGCCGTCGGCACTGCGGTTCTGCTGCCCCATGGTGAAGAGCATGGGGATGGCCAGCAGGCCCGAGGCCAGCCAGACGGCACTGATGAACTTCTTGGTGCGGCCACGGGACATGAGGGTCTTGGCCTTGAAGGGGTGGCAGATAGCCAGGTAGCGCTCCACACTCAGGCTGGCCACGTTGAGGGCAGTGGCATAGGTGCAGGCATCCCGCAGGAAGTAGTAGCCACGGCAGACAGTGTCGCCGAAGGCCCAAGGGTGGTGCACCCAGATGAAGTTGTACAGCTCCACGGGCATGGCCAGCAGCAGGATGAGCAGGTCGGAGAGCGCCAGGCTGCCCAGGTGGTAGTGGACGGTGCTCTGCAGGCTCCGCAGTGACGTCTTGCGGGCCAGCGTGAATGCCGTCACTGAGTTGCCCACGGTGCCCACCACGAAGAGCACCAGGTACACGGCGGTCACCAGCACCTTGGAGTAGATGTCGGTGTTCACATCCAGGTCGCTGCTGGGCGCCTCGTGGAGGGGCTCTGACGCGTTGCCAGAGCCGTTACTGAAGCCCAGGGCCAGGAGCGCCCCCTCCAGCCCCCTCGGTGGCAGCGGGAAGGAGTTGGCGCCAGGCTGGCCCCGGGGACCTGGCGCGGAGCTGTTGAAGCGCATGGTGGGCGCGGCTCTGTCCGGCGCCTCCTGGAAGCCCGAGCAAGGGTGGGCGCGTCTCAGGCAAGGCCAGAATGAACAGAGGGAGCCGGAGGGGAGGGCGAGAGAGGGCGAGGGTCACGGCGCCCTGCCGGGAAGAGCCTGACCGTGACCGAGTCACCCCGGAGCGCTTGGGGCTCGCGCTCACCCGGGGCTGCGCTTCCCTCCAGGCTCCGGATTCCGGCTCTGGGTTGCCCCCGGGCTCCGCGCTTGCCCCCGCGTCCTCCGATCTCCAGCATCCGCGGCTTCGGGTCTCCCTCCTGGGCTCCTCGTCTCCCTCCCGGGCTCCTCTGTCTGGGCTACGGCCCCGGACCCTGCGGTTCCTCCGGCCCCGGCGGAGCGCACGCCCGGCCCTCCGCGCGCTCACTCCGTGGCTCGCGCTCTCGGCGCACACCCGCTCCGCACGCCGGCCGCCGCGCCCGCGCTCTTCCGGGCTCCGGGCTTCCACGGAGCTGGCGGCGGCGCCGCGCGCCCAGCCGAGGTGGGCGGTAGGAGGGGGAGGTTGCCCGGCCTCTGTCCCCGCCCCGCCAGGGCGCAGGTCTTCCCCGCGCGCTCCCAGGGGCAGTCCTGCTCGGGCGAGCGCGCTAGGGAGCTGCGGTCCCGGTGGGGTGTGTGGGGGAGGCAGGCTCTTTGCAAGTTCCGTCCCTTGTGCCCCTCGCTCCCAGCTGCTCGCACCCACAGGAAGGGAGCTGCCCTTCCTCACACAGCTCGCTCAGCGGGGGTCAGGGGGGGTCAGGGGGGCGGCCCAGGGAGGAGGCTTCCCGCCGGGATGGCTGGGCTGTTGCGCAGCTGGCATCCGCCTTTCTGTGGGGAGCCTGTGGGGTGCAGGGAGCCGGGTGTCTGGGGCTCTAGCCCAACTAAGGGGGCGTGAATGAGAGGCAGTAAGACAGGGAGCCTGGGCTCCTGCAATGGCACCCGGGTGGCCTGGGCAGCTACGGTGTGAAAGCCACATGGGCCCATACACTGCCAGGATTTGGGTATCAGAGGTCGCCCAGCAGGGTGTGTGAGGGGTGGCCCTGGGGTCACAGCATGCTCCCGGCTGGCTGGTCCTGTGTGCTGGGAGTAGGAAGCATGGGCCGAGGGGAGCCAGGAGGCTAGAGGGAGGTGGGTAAGGCTGAGGGAGCCCTGGACACGCCCGGCCACCCCAAGCTGACGCTCAGAAGCTGAGGGGTTCACATGTCTTTCTCCGCTCTCTACTGGCTTTGTCTTGCCTGTTGCACCCCACCTGATATTCTCATCAGAGGTCCCAGCGCATAAAATCTGTGCTTAAAAATTTAGCCTTCAAAGGCAACACGAACATCCCTTTGCTGGAAGCCAGAGAGCAGGTTTGGAGTCAACAGGTGGGTTTAAAGCTGGCCCGGCTTCGTATTTAAGCAGCTGATCGCATCACCTGTGACATGGGGCTAGCGGTTGAACAGACTCCCCTCGGGGCCAGGATTGCCACTGATGCTGCCCGCCCTGGCCCCCTATGAGCTCCTTGAGAATGCTGCGGCATGGACGCTGTTGAGCAGATGGCACGGTGACTTCGGAGGGCATGAGGGGGAGGGGCCCGGGCTGACAAACCACTTTAAGGCCCCAGCAGACCAGACCAGGTTGGCTCTCTGGAAGATGCCCACTGGTTCCACAAACAGGTCATGGACTGGGTGAGTCACAAAAGGAAGTGAGGGTGCTGAACAGTTGGCCCTACAGGGCTCCCCGCTGTCTGGGCTCACGGTAACTGGGTCCTCCCACGGCAAGCCCGCAGGCCGCCTCTGTCGGGAGCCGCAAGGGGAGGCAGCAGCCAGTGGCCAGGGGGCCCAGCCCTTTGCCGGCCAGGCAGGCTGCTGCCGCCAGCGGAAACACATCTTGCCCGGCTGCTCAAGCCTGCTGTTTGGTCTCCAAAGCCCTGACCTTTCTGCTAAGCTTGCCTTTTCAGAGATTTCTTTTTGAGCCAGCCTAGGAGCTTAAAAAAATCATAAAAGGCAACTTAGCACAAATATTATGACAAGGCACTTGCTTAAAACCACTGAGGAAATGTCACTTGAAGGCCCTGTCCGTAGCCTGCTTCCCATTATGTGCCCTGGGGACCCAGGCAGGGCAGCAGCCAGGCCCTCCCGACTCCACATTTGCACCTTTCGCTTCTGATTTCCCCCAGGTGAATGCTTCCCTACCAGCTGGGCCCCTTCAAAGAAAGTGTTGGCAAGGCACCCACTCCACAGCGACATGCAGAACCTGGCACTTTGCCACCTGGTGGGGAGCAGAGCTCTGCAGTGTGAGCTGCTCTGGGTCGGCTGCAGAGCTCGGGGCTGGCTGCCTGGACCGACACTAAGTGCTGCATGTCAGAGAGCAGCTGGCTGCCCGGCCCTGAGCTCCACGAGGGTGGTGCCTGCCCTTCTTGGACAGCAAACCTGTGGGATGGCTCCAGCTGTCTTTGAATCCCTGTGTGAAGTAGGCCCTGGGGCCTGGGTGCCGGGAAGAGTCATTGCCTGCACCCTGGGCAAACAGCCTGTCCACAGAGTCGCCAAAGGAAAGATGCCTGGATGACACGCCATGGCTGAGGTCCTTGTTGGTTTAACTTGTCTCAAGTCCTTCAGTGGTGCATAGCTGGTGCTCAGAGGACTTTTGCTGAACTGCTGGGAAAGAAAAGATGACGGGAAGAGATGGGATTGAGTGATGACCTCACTGTCGTTTCCTGGCTCCCAGAGCAGAGGGTGTCACTGAGAAGCCTGTGTTGGACCTCTCTGGGCTGGCCTCCTGCGCTGCCCCAGACACAGGAGGAGCAGGGGGCCAACGTCCCAGAAAGAGAATGGCTGGCCAGCGGAAGGGGGGGGCAGTGTGAAGAGGGCTCTTTCCTTTTTTGGGTACAAGAATTCAGCCTTCACTGTGACAGCGCCACAGGGTCCCTGTGGCCCAGGAGGTCCTTTTCTTCCTCTGGTCCCAGGACAACCCCTGGGCCTTCTGACATTTTAAGGAATAAATTCACCACAATGCCTATATCAGTTACCTGTTGATGTACTGCTGCATAACAAATACTCCAGCTAAGTGGTTCAAACAGCAAACATGGTGAACAGGAGGTTGCCTGTGAGGCGGGGTGAGAGCGCGTTCACCTGGGGTGCGGAGTGCACGTGACATGCGTGACCTGGAGAGCTGAGCTGTAGACGTTCCCACCTACAGCATGGACCTGCTCATTCCAGAACGTACAGCATTCCAAGGTGGATGTTATACATGGAGCAACACACGGGCCTGTGTAAGCACAGCCGAGTGTGAGAGTCGGAGGGGCAGGCCCTGCCTCCCTGCCGCTGGGTACGTGGCACATTCAGGCTGTGGTGGCTTCCGGAGGCCCAGCTCGGGCCTGTGGAGCTCATCACATGCTTGCCCCCCACTGTCCTCACCCACCCCTTGGCCCTTGGCCAGCTCTCTGGGTGCGTGAGCTAAGCTCATGAGGAGAGCCCAGCGAGGGGCAGGCCACGGCAGGGCGGCTGGGTGGGGGGTGGGAGGGTTGGGGCTGGGTGTGCTAGACCCACTGTGCCATGACTGGGGGCTCAGGGGCAAGGTAAACAAACTGGCCACATCTCAGTTTCCTCGTCTGAAATGCAGGTGACGTGCCCCTATGTCAGGTTGCTGTGAGCACCATGTCGCAGGTGCATGGCCTCCCACGGTGGGCAGGACACGGCTCAGTCAACACCAGCTTCCATGTGTGGGCTCATCCTGTGAGCAGGAAAGCCTGGGTGGAGAAGAGGGTGGCCTAGCGTGGGGGCGTGCCCTCTGCCCTCCCCAGAGTGGGGACTCTTCGGTCCCTGGTCCTGCCACACCCCCTGCACAACCACTTCTTACCTCTCTTTCCAAATCCCAGATCAGCAGAGGGTCCCTTTACCTCCCCTGGCTGGCTTAAATGCCAAGAATTTTCTAGTACAAACAGCAACACCACTCCACTGACAGTGACCCCTTGGTACCAAGGCCCACATTACTCCCCACCCTTTGAGGAAGACAGGGGTGGCTGGGGGAGGGGACAGGCCATGGGCGGCCACTGCCACAGTTGGCATTTCCCCCCACGGAAGCACAGCCCCTTCTCCTAACCAACCCCAGCAGTCTCACTGGGCACTGTTCCAGATTTGTCGAGCAGAACCACAGATGACAGATACTGGCACTCCTAGCAGAAAGGGTGGGCTGTGCTCGGGGGTGGGGCTGAGCAAACGCGAACCCATTCGGGCCATTGACTTCAGCAAAGAGGCACCAAAGGAAAGCTGATATTTCTGGGGAAACTGGCCCATCAGATCATCTCTAGCTTACTGCAGCCCAGTTCCCTAAAAATTTTTCCCGGGAAGGCTTTTCCACGGCATTCGGGCCAGGCTGCACTACACAAATGGCCCTCATTGGAACTTCCTTTGAGCTGCACCCCGACTTCTCTGGATCAGGTGTGCAAAGGATGGTGTGACCCCCACCATGCCCGCCATCATTTTGCACCCACCTAGGTCACACTGGCAGGAGCTTCCCTGATTTGCTCTTGGGCAAGAGACAGGCGTACACACAGCATGTCGAAGCCAGGGAACACACAACTCAGTCTGTTCAGTTTGCAAAGGAAGGGGGTATTTTCTCAGCTCTCACTCTGGGAGGCTGAGAGTTTATGCCTTTATGGTAAATCTTACAGATTTACCAATTTGTGGTTCCATTTCTAGGCATGCTTGTAGTGTGTGAAGCACCTTAATGCTGAAAGGCCATGTTGGGCTAATCTGAGCCTCCTGTTAATTGTCAGGACAGGTGGGCTCGGGGAGTTCTTGGACTGGATAGAGTGCCCACTCTTGACAGCTGGTCAGAGGGCCACATGCCCCAGCAGCGTGGCGTGGGGACCGCTCCCACACCCTCTGCCCCAGGAGCCTTCTTCTGTCCACGGGGCTTTGCCAGGTGCCCAGGAGGGCAAGAAGGAGTAGCTGAGGGTCTGCCTGTCTTTCTGCTGCCTTTGGAACTTCGCCTCGGGGGAGAGGTTGGGGTTTGCATGAATGTGACGTCTGGAGGCTCCAACTCCTTCCCAAGATGAGAATCGAGCTCCCTTTGTCTATAATCAGGAGGTCTAGTTGCCTAGAAATATTTAAATAGAAAAAATGTCTCTCATCTTCTAATGACTTCATGCAAGTTCCAAAAATAAAAGCTGAACCAGTGCGGGCTTTGTCATTCCTGCTTGGAGCTCCAGGGCCATCAAGGCAACACGCTGGGAAACAAGCCGGGTGCCAGAGAGTGAGGGCAGGGCCCTTGGGTGGGAGGGAGGTGGTTCTGTAGGGTGCCCGGGGCGGGCTGCAGGCTGTGGACTCCCCGGTGCAGGCACCTGGCCCCTGCGCTCCTGAGGGCGGCGCCGAGACCTCCCCCACCCGTGCATCCCTGCCTGCCGCACAGAGGACTATCTGCACTTGGCACTTGCCTTGGGCTCACCCGGCTGGCTGGCCTGCCTTGGCTCTGTGGGCCAGGAGTCCAATGGGCCAGCCACGGCGGCCCGCGGGGCCCTTGGCAGAACCTCGGGGAGAATGCTTTGGCTCACTGCTCACTGCGGCTGTGGAGCTGGCCCGGGTCCTGGGGGGTTGTTGGGCGGCAGCAGTGAGCCCCCGGAGGCCTCGCTGGTTCTCACCAGCCCTGAAACTTGATAAGCTTCCGTCTCTGTGCTTCACCTCCTGCCGCATCCCTGGACAGCCAGAGTAAGGGCTCCAGGCAAGCTGGGGCAACTGGGGTCCAGGGTGAGCTCCCTCCGCCAGCACTTCTGCAGAGGCTCCTTGGCTGGGTGTGGTATATTCACAGTCCAGGGACAAGGACCAGGTTTTAGCGTGGACCCTCTTCAGAAAGCTGTCCCTGGAGGCCCCCAATCCAAACACCACTGGAGGAATCTGGGGGCTGCACCCCAGAGGCCCATCGCATCCCCGGTGCCTGTCCCTTGAGATGGGACAACCTCTGCTCCAGTGGGTCCTGTGGCATCTGTCGAGCTCCCACACAGGCTGTGCTTCTGGGGACAGAGCTGAAGACCACAGCCCTCGGGAAGCTGCTGGGGGCCTGGCTCAGAGCAGGTGGGGGCACCCCGTTCACTGGCGTGACAACACAGTCGATGGTGAAGACGCTGCTCTGTTGGATCGGATCGGAATGTCAGAAGAGCTGGGAGACTTGAAGGGACTGTTGGCAGAGACAGACCAAAATGCAGACCCCTCCCAGACACTCTGGCCCAGGGTGGGGCAGGCAGAGGGAGCCAGCACCTGTCCCTGGGCTTGGAGGGGTCCCCTCTGGAGCCGGTGATTGCTGGCTGTGACAAGTTCCTCACTGGGACCTGGGAGCACCCAGGGGCTGGTGTAACCTATGACCACAGCCTAGATGGCTGTGGGGAAGCCACCCTCATCTCCAGGACCCAACACGGGGCAGTGATGACACACAGTCACCCCTGCTGTGGGTGCCGTGAGAGCACGCAGGGGACAGCCCTGCCGGCGAGGGTGAGCGCCGACCTCCCTGGGGCCCAGACCTGGGAAGCCCTGCCCCACTGGCACCGTTCAGCAGGGAGTATGAGATGCCTGTGCACGGAGGGCCGGCCTGATGTCGCCTTGGAGTCTCTTGCAGTGCATCACAACAGCTCTGCAATCTAGTTTTTAAAATACCATCATGTGGGGAGAAAGGGGCATTAGCACGCTTAAGGAAAATGCATTCCGGTATAAACGAGTGGCTAAATATACCCCGGACATGGCGTCTGAAGCCACGTCCCTGCTGGAAGGCGAAAATGCACAGAGCTGTCGCCGCACAGTCTCCTGGGATCCGCCCGCCCGCTCCCTCCCTCCCCACCCCCCATTGTATATTAAATATATACCACGTATAATGGATGTCACCGCCTAGCGTGTGTTGTTCTACTTCCCTTTAAAGGGGGGCGAGGCTGCTGGATGTCAGCACGTGAACCATCCTCCTGTTGAGTCCTTAACAGACACCAAGTCCCAGAGTCTGGCTTCTGTAATCTTTACTCAAATGCCGCTTTTGTTTAGCAGGCTTGTCCTCTGCAGGGCATCTGCTGCTCCTCTGTATATCTTCACAACAGGCCCACAGCCCTGCTCTGCCATGGCCGTGGACAGCTGGCACTGGCCCCAGAAGGGACATCTGTTGTCTTTGCTTATCCAGACCCATGGTGCCTCCCGCCCCAGCCCTGCCCCTTCGGCTGGGTCATGGGGGGTCTGTTCCCGAGTGCCCACCCAGGCCTGGGGAGGGCTGGCCCTCTCCTCCTTGTCTCTGGTAAACCAGAGACCCCATGCCAGGGCCCTGGGGACACCAGGTGTGTGCCCAGATTCCTTCTTGTTGGTCGCCAAGCTGGTGCCAGTGGAGCTGGGGTTGGAGAGCCATGGGACCCCGATGACCCTGCGGCAGCCCCGGAATCCTCTGGGGCCAGAAGCTCGCCCTGCCCCGTCCACCCCTCCTCCAGCTGGCCGTGCTGAGTTCCCATCACCTGCACTCATGCATCGTGGCCGACAGGCCTGGAGCACAAATGGACACTGGAGCCCTGACCGGGGGCACTTGGACACCACCTGGGTTCTAGAGGCACTTGCTGCACTAAATCCCAAATCCTTCCTACGTGAAGATGGAGAAATGGCAGAGAAGTGGCAAGAGCAAGTCTGTGGGTTCATTTTTCTGTAACTGTTTGGAAAATGATGGTGCGTCACGCTTGAATAGTCTCATCTTCTGTGGAAATCTCAAGGCTTGATACTGGAGACGTTAGTTCCTGAGGCGCTTGGTCTGCTGGAGCGAGTAGGGACCACCCGCTTCTTCCGGGGACAGCTAATGCTTTAGCTTCCTGACAGCACGGGGCTGCTTTACCTGCACAGCCAAGGACTTAAGCACAAGTTTTGGAGAAAGCAATTCAGAGCCTTATGGCTACTTCTTTTGAAATATCATGGCCCCTCTACCCGGCCTGTTCCCACTGACCATCAGTTCCTTCCTGGGGGGCCTCCGTGGGCCGCGTGATGGCCGGTCCTGTCCGCTCCTCTGTGGATCTGTCAGGAGGGGCCGTGGGAAATTGCCTTGGGGCAACGCTTTGCTCCATTTTTAACCTGCCACTGTGTGCATGAGGGACTGTTGACTTTGTCAAATAGGGTTACAGTGATTTGGGGGCAGATATCTTGGTGATGAGAGGCTTGGTACCAGGTTGTCTGCGGTGAGGATCGTGGGAGCTGTGGTGGGGATGCAGGGCTCACCGTCCCCTCTCCACTTCTGCACGTTCACCATTTCCCACCACAAAATTAACAAACGAAGTCGGAGTTAAAAATGTGTTTACTGAATCGCAGTTCACAGCCTGTTGAGTTGCTGTTCACGCCAGTAAGATGTTTCTCCTGCCCTGTTTCATTGCTAAAAAATAAGTGTCAGAGCAAAAGTCCCCCAAGGCGTCCGGCTGTGGATCCCCTCGTCCCTCCCCTGACTGCAGCAGGCGGTGACCCCGATGAGGCAGCAGGGCATGGGCGCAGGGGTCTCAGGGCGTCCGGCCCTCTGGGGTGGCCTGTTTGGAGTGGGGTAAACTGCAATTCCCCTGCTCCCTTGGTGGGGTTCCCCCTGCTCCCGCAGAGCCTGCCCTGACTGGGGGGGGGGGAGGACAGTCAGCTGCCTGGGGGTGATCCCTGGCTTTCCGTCTGGTTGCCTGAGAGGGGAGCTGGCAACACCCCGTCCTGAAATCCGAGCCCCCACGGGAATGGGCAGGATGTCAGCCCACCTCACAGGGCCACGGCGGGAACTGACAGGATCCTGGAGCAGCCTGCCCCCCCCCCCCACAAACCCGGGACAGGGAGCCACATGCAGGTTGCACTGCAGTGCTGGGGGCAGCGAGGTGAGGCCGGTCGGGAGGCAGCTGACGCGATGGGCAGCCAGGTCAGTGTGGGCACCTGGGCACAGTGCAGATGGCACCCGGGACGCCTGGACCCACCTCTGCGTGTCTCACATAGGCGGCTCCTGTCAGCCACAGGGTGGGGGGCGGCTGCACCTGGTCAGTTCCCTTCCCCAACAGGTGCACTAGTGTACACGCTACATGCGTGGATTGTACACATGATGGTCACCAGGCACACCACATGTGTGGATTGTGTACCCTTCACTGTACATGCTACATATATGGATTGGACACACAACGATCATCACACAGCTATCACACGTGCCTTTCTAATGTGCTGCTGATTAAATCAGTGCAAGTTCTCATTCAGAGCAGGTGCGCTCCACGGTTCATCTCTGTGACCCCAGGGAACTGGCACTGAGAGGAAACCCCTCGAACGGGGGTCACACCCCCCAGCACAGCCCATCCTTCGGGGACCACTGGCTCCCAGCCTCCGACCAGGAGGGTCACCCGGAAGTCCTGGGCAACAGAGTGAGGGCAGCCAGCTGGGCCAGGGGCGTCCTCGGCACTCTGCAGGGGTATCGATTTGCCTGCGCCCAGGCCATGAGATGGGTCCCTATGCGGGCCACATTGACAGACGGGAGCCCTGAGGCAAGGGGCCGACATAACCCACCCAAGTCATAACACCTGTGAGGGCCAGAGCCAGACTCAGGCCCAACCCCGGGATCACACTTGGATGGCCTCTCATGGGGACGGCACTCTAGGAGTGTGCGTGCATGGTCATGGACACTGTCATTCATTGGGGTGGTGCCCAGAGCCTGCAAACTCCTGTAGCTTCCTCCCACAGCCTGGACGTGGGGAACTGTGGGAAGGACGCGGTGGGACCCAGCGCTCAGGACCCAGGGCTGGCCTAACCCAGAGTCTGTGCTGTGCAAAGTCCTGACACTGGGGGCTGTGGCCCACCCATCCCCGGCCCAGCACCCACACCCCTCTGCCCGGGGCTCCTACCAACATGGCCACACAATGGGGTGTCCCCCAGAGGCTGGCGAGCTGCCCTGCCTTTGTTAAACATGTGGCCAAGCATGACACGGAGGTGTGGACCCTAGTAGAGGGGCGCTGTTCCAGCCTCTGCTGTCTCCAGGTGGCCTTGGGTCACTCACCCCTATGGCCCACCTGCACCTGCCGTTTCCCTAATGTGTCTGGGGCCGGTTTCCATGCAATTCACCAGATGAACCTCGGAAGTTTCTACCTGTAGAGCTTTCCCTCGTGACTTTGGTGGCCCCCTGTGGAAGGACACTGGGTTTCCACCTTTTCAGCGTTATGAACAATGGGGACGTACGTGTCTTGTCCGTCTGTCTGGCTGCTTCCTTTGTTGGCATCCCGGAACTGACATGAGTCCCCCGGGAGGGCTGCCACATTGAACCACTGGTTGCAGGTGGGACTCAGGCCAGGGCTGCTGGTGGGCTGGGGAGGTGGTGCCTGTCCTGGGAGAAGAGCCCACACTGATGGTCTGTCCCTGTCATCCCTGGACGATGGCGTGTTGGCCTGGATGTGCCTCTGTCTGAAAGGTCTCTCCTTACGTGTCTGAGCTTCACAGGAGTGGCAGGCGTGGGAGGACAGTGAGGGGGAGAGTGGCTGATGAAAGCCATTCCTGCTCCCAGTGGCTGGGCAGGCAGCATGAGGGGGTCAGACCCCCGGGCGCATGACAAGGGACAGGGACAGAGGCAGGGGAGGGAGGGGGACACCCGGCCGTGTCGCCCAGCCAGCAGCCATGTTGCTGGGGACCTTGGGAGCACGGGAGAGCTGCCCTGCCCAGGGCATGGGACGCGCTGAAGGCGGCTTCTCTGTAGCTCTGCCTGATACCGCCGGTGGGCGGTGTGTCACTCTGTAAAACAGCTTCTCTTCCAAATTTGCTCAAATATCTGCTTCCTCCACAAACTGGGGTCTTTCTGTGGCTCCTTGTGTCCTGGTCAGCGGACAAGCCCCCCCGGGGGGCTAGTAGTGTCTTTGCTAGGAGAGATCCAGTCCATTCCAGAGCAAGGCTCCAGGCCCGGATCCAGGACGCAGCAGGGTCCTCTGCCCTCCACCCTTTGGGCAGGGCTCACGCATGCACAGGCTTTGCCAGGCAGCCCCACCCCTCCCACGGAGGGCCACCTTGGGGGCACCTGGTGCCTCTTCCAGTGGAGCGCTGGGGGTGCGTGGTGGGCTCCTGCGCAGAGGCAGACACCTGGTTCCCTGAGGCAGAATCTGCGGCGGCCCGGGTATCCCCCACCTGAGCTCACTTCCCGGGCCGTGCTGGCGTGCAAGCACTGGACCCCATGCACCGCCTTGCGGGGAGAGCTGTGGCTGTGGCGCTGGTCAGCCCCGGGAGGTGGGCCTCTGGGCCCTGCTTAGGAAGGAGCGGGGAAAGTCGGCTCAGCAGCGAGGAGACGGTGGGAGCCCTCTGAGAAGGGCTGTGGTGCGGCAGAAGGGACTCTGTGTCCTGACAGCAGGACCCTGGCCACAGGGAGGACTTGGCTGCTGTCAGGAGGCCTTGAAGGTGTGAAGCCTGGGACAATGGGCCCCTCACAGCCCCTGCATGTTGGCCTAAGGGCCTCTGTGGGCCCAGGGCCACTCTGCCTGCACTGGGCAGAATGGAGGGTTCAGGGAGAAAGCCTCCTGAGCCCCCAGTGACTGAGGCGTGATGGGCCCACCCTGCTCCTATGCCCCTGGGCAGGGCAGCTCTTCCATGCTCCGGAGGTCCCCAGGAACATGGCCGCTGGCTGGGTGACACGGCTGGGTGGCCCCTTCCCTCGCCTGCTTCCGTCCCCGTCCCTAATCATGTGCTCTGGGGTCTCCTCCCACACCTCCCCTTGCACCCAAATGCTGTCTCAGGGTCAGCTTCTGTGGGGCGTCAGCCAGGACAGTGGGGGTTCTGGCAACCTGCAGCTGCACGACCAACCACCCTGACCTGCTCCTGGAGCAACAGCCCTGGTTTTGGTCATGGGTCAGTGGTTTGGCCAGGGCTGTCCCCATTCCACATGGTCACTGGGGGCCTCCTTGGGGGACCCGCCTCTCACTTGCCTTCTGGAGCAGGAGGGAGTGTCACGTAGATCGTCAAGCCCAGAAGGCCACCCCGGGCCACTTCTGCGGGACTCCTTGGCTGGTGGGCGGGAGAGGGTCACAGGTCTCCCGTCTTGATTTGGGAGGGGCCAGGTCCTGGAAGGGAAATAGGAGGCAGACACTTCTGAAAAATGCAAGCCACCCGGGGTGGTCAGTGATCCCCACTTAGAGTCCAAACAGATGACAGCGATTCGGCGTTAAGAGGAACGAGGCAGGAGCACAGGCTGCCACGTACATGGATGGGCCTCGAAGCACGGCGCTGAGTGGACACAGCGAGCCGAGGGCCGGGTGCTGTGTGCCTCCAATTACAGGGACCGCCCAGGACAGCAGAGAGAGAGCAGGAGACCCATGGGTGCAGGGGCAGTGCCTGGGTTGTTTTTTTTTTGCCATAATGAAGACGTTCCAGGTGACCATGTGGCGGGGGCCCAGCTCTGAGTACGCTAGAGCCCACGGAGGTGTGCACTTCAAGTGGGTGAACCCCATGGACGGTGATTTATATTTCAACGAAACTGTTTAAAAAAAATGTGACCTTTCCTAAGTACCCATCCCAGCTCGGCCCCTTTCCAAGGGCACAGACGGGAGCAAAGGGGTCCTGAAGCATTCTCCTGCAGTCCGGCCCCGCAGGAGGGTCCCAGGCACTGCCTGCGGGTCAGTCCCAGTGGCCCGGCTGAGCTGACGTCCCAGGCCCCCGCAGCCCTCTCCCCTGCCCCGACTCTGCTGTGCGGAGCTCTCAGGGCAGGGCCTGGTGCACAGCAGGGGCTCAAATGACGCTTGAAAGTCATTCCCAAGGTCAGGGAGCCTGTTCATTTCTCACTTGCGGCTTAAACCCAAGTCCTGCCCAGCTCCTGCAAGTGGACATGATGGGTCAGGATTCAGGGGAGGATTGGCGTCCAGCTCACATTTGCAGAAACATTTCCCAGGGGAAGGAGTGACCCTGTTTCAGCATGTGTGGGGGAGAAAACCCCAGCTGGGGACGGGCTACAGGTCCACATGGGTGGGTGGCCATTGGGGCCCCCTTTCAGGATGCATCTGTGCCACTCCCAGTGCCCACCAACCACAGCCTCAGAGCCTCAGGCTCTGGGCCTACTGGGAGGAATCAGCTCACACCCAGAGCCGGTGCTGTGGGCTCATCCGGCCACTCCACCCCGAGCTGGGGAAGGCAAGGCGGGTCCCAAGACGCGGCGGCCACTGTCCTCTGGCCTTCACAGATGGCCCCAGAGGATGGGGCTCCTATGTGCCAGGTTTCTCAGGGCACCGGCGGGCACCGGCTGGCACAGGGAGGCCTGTGGAGGCTCCTCGAGGCCAGCACTGCCTCCAACGGGTCACTCCCGTTTTGCTTCCTCCAAGAAACGTCTGCTGAGCGCCATGGCTGCATGCTGACCCTCCAGGAAGTGGGGCAGACGGGGCCCCTGCTAGATATGGGCATTCAGGGAAAGAGTGGCCCAGAGCTGGGCCTCCCGTGTTCCTGCCTCTCACACACGTGTGCACGCACTCGTACACACACACACGCTCTCCTGGGCTGATGGCAGTGTCTGGACACCTGGACCCAGATCCTGCTTCATGACGTGGAGGGAAGTCCCAGGTGAAGGCCCCAGGCCACCAGGTGCTGGACCCTGGAAGCAGCAGGCTCTTGGGTCACGACAAGGGTGGGGTCACTGGACGGTGGAGGGGAGTGCCCACCCGGGAGGACCCAGGGCCAGCACTCATCCCAGGGCACTGCAGACCCTGGGGCACAAAAACCCACACGACGGTGTGCCCAGCTACCACATTGCACATTCATGGAAATAAAGCACACCAGACAGGGAAGTGTGTTTTCAATATTAAAATATATTTAGTACACACAAGTTTACCTCGGGACGTCCGCAAACATTCCACAAAGTCCCAGTACCCTCCAGTTAGACTTCCAGGGCCTGCAGTTTGCTGGCAGGCCCACCGCGCCGTCAGGTAAAAACAAACTCCGTAAATAAATATGCATAAACATGTGCTCCTTCGAGTTGCTCCTTTCCCACTGCAGGGCCCTGTGCTCGGAGGACAGGAGGCGACAGCAGGTTCTGAACACGTCACGGAGGTTCCAGTGGATCTGACCCCAGGGATGGCCTCACGCCTGGCTTCTGTGTCAGGAGAAACGGGACCGCAAGCCCAGGCCAGACCTAAACGAAGCACCACCCACCGGCTGAGTCCCACGGGGCTCAGGCTCCGCACTTTCCATTGCGTGGCTTCAGGGTGCTGTGCGCAATCAGCACGCGTGTACACAAGGCTGGAACACACCTCCGTCTCCCGGGGAGAACAGTGATTCATAGCCCGCCTGGCGGCCACCAGCTCCATGCCTAGGTCCACAGAGGGCTTTCCACTTTTGGTAAGAACAATGGAGTTAACATTGCATAGACTATTTTAAAAGCACAGCTGTTAAGGGGTCCAGGGGCTCCTGAGACCCCATTCAACATTGTCCGGCTATGGCGCTGGGAAAAAGCCAGAGTGGGAAACAGGTGGGAAAAGGGAAGCCAGGTGGTGCTGCGTGGCAGGCTGCCCGGCCTCGCTCCTGCCCCCAGTGTGAGGGCTGGGGCGGCCCGTGCAGTTTGGGTGCGCCTTGTTGCCTGTGAGGCCCGGATATGCGTGCCCCTCCAGCTCGGTGCCCCTCGAATCCAATGGGATCTTTGAAGGGTCCTCAGTGCTGGGGGAGGGCTCCGCCCTCCAGGGAGAGATCAGCGTTCTCAGGAAGTGCAGAGTGGCTATCCCAAGCACCTGGTGGGCGGGTGGACTGTCAGACCTCACTCTGGAGCTGGAGGGCAGATGGGGCATCCTGCAGGTCTGGGGCGCTGTCAGAGGCTGAGGACTGGCTGGGTAGAGAAGTTTCCAGGCCATCAGGAGACCCTGACGGGGGCCTGTACAGGAGGCAGGCGGCGGCAAAGAACAGGAAGCCCAGGACCTGGGAGTTGGGGGGAAGCTGCTGTATGCTGAGCCGCCCTTAAGGCCTGGGTGCTCACAGTCCTGAGCACCCCTGCCTGCCCTGGGCTTCCAAGGCCCGGGGAACCCCTGCTCTGGGGAGAAGACCCACCTGTCCTGCATGGTCGGGCCCCAGTGTGAACAATACTGTTGGTGAGTTAATGAAAAACACCGTCTGGCTAAAAACAGAGACTAGTAGAGGGCTTGTCATGGGCTGAACAGTGTTCCCCCAAAAGGTATATCCAAGTCCTGACCCCCAGGACCTCTGAATGGGACCCCTATTTGGAAATAGAATCTTTGCAAATGTAGTTCAGTTAAGGACCTTGGGATGAGATCTTCCTGGATTTGGGGTGTCCTTAGAACAAGAAAGAGGTTGATGGAGAAACACTGTCAGGGACAAGGCCATGTGACAGCGGAGGCAGGGGGGGGAGTGAGGCGCCTACAGGCCGGGACAGGAGGGCCAGCAGACCAGGGCACCGCCCTCAGACCCCGAGGGTGCAGGTGCCTACACCTTGGCTGGCGCTCTGGCCGAGGCCTTCCCAAAGTGGCCCCTCAGGCCTCATAGGTCCTGACAGGACCCCCACAGCGTGAGCAGGAACGCTGGCCCCGTGCACACGGAACACCTCACTGTGGGACGCCGGGCTTTGTCAGGGACACCCACTGCGCTTCGTGGAGCGTCACCTGGGCCGACGGCCTGAAGCTACACTGGGGAACGAACCCCGCCTCTCTGTGCTGCAGCCCCATGGAGCTGTCGTGTGAGCCCGTGCACCCAGCTGACGGGCGCGGTGACTTTAGAAGCCAGCCTGCCAGGGTGCACAGCACAGGAGTTACCACCTGGGCAGACGGCGGCTGGTCTCAGTCTGCCGCCCCTGGGCAGAGGGACCACGCGACTCAGAGAAAGGGAAAGCCAGGGCCAGCTCTCTGGGAGGGGCGAGTCTCCCGAGCATGCACCCTTGCTGTTCCCCAGAGCCCACTATCCCCCTCACAGTGGCTATTTTAGGCTAATCTGTGGGGAGACGAACCAAAGGGGATGGGAAACCTTGATGCCTCTCATGGAGAGCCTGAGGCCAGAAGTTCCCACCAGCGGGACCTTCCAGCGTCCATCCTGTCCCAAGGAAGAAAACCAAGGGACTCGTACAGACTGCCCCAGAACTTCACTTTATTGGAAGGTTGGTGCCTTGGGACTCAAACTATAAATGCTGTGCTTCTCCCCACATAACACGGCAGGTGCTTGGAGACTGAGTTCAGCTCCAGAAATGGGGGCGCTCGAGGCACATTAACGTTGCCAAGGGGGCCCCAATCCTGAGCTGACCCCGGAGCCACGGGGAAGGAGGGGCTGCGAGCTGGGGCTGCTGCCGGCCTGCAGAGAGACGCCGGGGCCTGCGCCTACTGCTCCCCAACCTCATCTCATCATCAGGGCCCAACCTCAACAGCTCTCGCCCAGAAGAAGGGGCCACTTTGCACACTGGGGGGCTGGAAGGTCCAGTGGTGCGCCTGGACTGAGCTGGCTGGAGAACACTTTGGGCCCCCCCCTTGGGGCACCTGGGAGCAGCCGCCGCCCCACTCACCTTGTACACCAGCCCTGCGATGAGCATGTAGTGGCTCATGGCCGAGTTCTGGTACACGAAGCAGGAGCCCTGCTGGCCACACTGGTCCTGCCAGAGGAGGCATGCCTTGTCGATCACCCAGCCGAAGGCAATGGGCCCTGGAATGCCCCCTGTGGAGAGGCACCCTCAGTACTTGGCTATGCACGGGGTGGACAGGATGGGCAATGCCAGGGACCCGGAAGGCACAGCCCCTCAGAAAGGTGACAGTGGTCACTGGTGCTGTTAGGGGTAGAGGGGGACTAAAGTGTTCCTTTTGGGGGCAGAGTGGGGTGGGACTTGGCATCAGGCCCGGGGATTCCCCAGCATCTCTGGCTCCCATGGAGCCTTTGTGTTAATGACAAAAGGCACCCTCTGGGCAAACGAATGGCCATAGGTCCCTCTAGCGGGCTGTTCGGGAATGGCATCCTTCCCAGAGGGCGCTCGGGCAGTGCACGCCGGGAAGAGGAGCCGCCCGCAGGAGCCTAGTGCAGTGAACAGTGTACACAGCGCACACGGCACAGGCTTCCTCACGCTCACAGTACCTAGAGTTCTAACCACGATCCACTGGATTCCCAGCGCAAAGGATCTCTGCTGGTCACAGACGCACCTAAAATGGAAGACCGCAGTGTCAGCACCCACGGTTTGGCCACCCCCAAGCCGGCGGCTGCGTCCTGCTGGGCCCTGGCCGCGTCCCAGGCCACATCACCGCCTCCCCAGGTGGCAGGTCCCCCACAGGGGCTTTCTGGGGAGCCCAGCACGCACCCGCAGGATCGGCAGTGCTCCGCCTAAGTGTGCTGCAAGGGAAGGTCCAGACCAGGTGACACCCAGGCCCGTGGCTTACCGTAAAGTCGCCGTTAGTGCAGGGATGCTGCTGAGGAATGTAAAGATAATTACAACGAATATGAAAACCAGAAGGAGGGGCTTTCTCTGACAGGTTGAAGAGCATTTCCCTGCAGTAGCATGGCCAAAACCAGAGGAAAAATTCTGAGGGACACAGCTACAGTCTCGGTACACCTGAGGAGCGCAACAACAGCGCTGATTACAGGGGGAAGGGACGGGCCCTCCCGGGGCGCGGGCGCAGTGTGGGCGGCAGCTGTGCTCACCTTCTGGCCGCCCGGGCCGGGCATGGCCACCTGGGGACAGCCTGCGTGGCAGGGCGAGTAGTACGTGAGGCCATCGGAGCCGCACACAGGGCTGTAGTGCTGCAGCCGGCAGCTGCAGGTGGCGTTGCAGGTGGCCGTCAGCTGCAGGTGGCCTTCAGGCAGGAGGCTGCAGGCAAGAGGAGGAGGCGGTGGGGTGGAGGCTGGCGCCAGGGGGTGCCCCACACCACGGGGTCAGCCTGGGACGCATCCCCACTGGCCTGTGCCCGTGGCTCCACCCAAGGAATGGCGCTTGGTGAGCTGCTTTTGCCCATTGAATTGTGGGAATATCTCACCGAAACTAGTGCAAACCCAGGCCCCTTGCAGCTCTCCGACCCTGTGTGCGATACACTGCCCCAAAGTGCTTTGTGTTTGGGATCGGCAACGTGTTCAAGTGGCCCAACATGCCAAAATTACAAAAGAGCCCCAGAGGCAACGCTCTGCTGCCCCCAGCCCGTCCACAGACGCAGGCCAGTGGCTTCTGTGTGTGTGTGTGTGTGTGTTCACGTGTGTGCCTCCATGTATGTCCCCAGCCCCTCCCACGCCACTCCTGCTGAGCACACGAAACCTGCGGAGCGGCTTCTGCTTTTCTTGCCCCCACCGCCCTGTGGGGCCTCCCACGGGCCAGGTGCCGCCTCCTTCCTGAGGGGGCGTGGGCGGCCGTGGCCGTGCGGCTCAGCTGCTTCTGGTCTCGTGCGAGATCGGTGCCACAGCAGGGTCCTGGAGCTGAGCAGTCCCCCGGGTCACCTTCACGAGGAGTCTGGGAGGGCACTGCCAGGCCCAGAGCAGGTGGCCCAGGTCTACTTTAGACATTCCCAAACATCTGACGGCTGTTCCCTCACATGCCTAGGACACAGGGACTCAGGAAGCCGACCCTGGGCCACCTCCACGGGAGCGTGTGGGAGGGGCTGGGGCCTTGACCTCCCACTTCTCAGGCCCAGAGCCGCGCTGAGCCCAGATGCCTCTTAAGGGCTGACGTGGCTTACACGTGGCCATTGAGGGGCCGTCCTTCCTGCCGTCTTGCTGTCATGACCCTTTTCAGTGGCCTTGCCCCGAGCATCAGAACCCGCTTCCCCATCCCCCAGACCTCTTGTGTCCCAGCCGGCATGCAGGGCGGCGGGGTCTCCGCACCCCCAGGACGCCGCCTGGCCCTCACCTCCTGCCGTTGCTGGCTGTCACGCCCGCCATGGGCACATTGGGGCAGTGCACGAAGAAGACAAAGACAGCCAGCAGGCTGGTCAGTGTGCAGAGCAGGCAGAACCTGATGATGCCTGAGCCGCGGAGCCTGAACTTGTTCACGAAGAAGCCACCCAGGAAGGTGCCGCCACCGCCCGCCGGCACCACCAGGTACCCTGCGGGAGAGGGAGAGGCCTGGAGATGTCCTCGGAGCCCCAGGGGTGGGGCTGTCACCCTGCTCAAGGCGCCCAGCCCTGGCCTCTCAGCAGCTGCGTGGCTGCCCTGAGGCTGGAGGACACAGGGGAGGTGGGCCGGGGAAGCACCGGGAGGAGACCCCCCGATGGTCATGCTGCCCACCCACCATGGCCTCTGTCTCCAGGGCTCAGGGACCCATCTCCTCAGCAGTGACCAAAGCCAACTCTAGCAATGACCCCTGCCCCTTGGGGGTGAAGCAGTGGGGACCCCAGAGGCTGCAGCTGGTCCGGAAAGGGGGTGCTGGCACAGGGAGAGGGGGTGGCTGTGGGGAAGGGGAGGCAGTTGTGGGTGGGGGTCTGGGGGTCTGGGGCATCAGACACAGGAAGCTAATCCGAAGTTCTCCTCCTGCGCAGGGAACAGAACTCTGAGGGTGGGACGCTGCTGGGGTTGACCGTGTGCTGCTCGGGTGTGCCCCACCTTGCACACATGGCGATGAACCTCACAGCCACAGCCACATGCTCACCCACACTCCTGCCTGGCAGGTACTCGGTGAGGCCGACTGTCCCCCAAGCACAGGGCGACCCCATCAACAGCGGCAGAAAGAGGGATGTGAGGCAGGCCTCGCTCCTGTGGGTGGCCAGCCGGCCTCTGGCCACGTGCCTCTAGCTGGGTGGGTCCAGGGGCCCCAGCCTCGTGGTCCCGAGGGTCCGGGTGCTCCGTGGGGGTGTTACCACCCACCTTCTGCAGCAAGCCCGGCTGAGGAGGCCCGAGGCCCCAGGGGGTGTGCGGGGTGCAGACAGCCTCCCAGCTGGGGGGCCTGCCATGCACTGCCCTCTGGAAGGACAGTTCTAACGGACCGTTGCGCTGTGTGGCAACACTGTCCAAAGACCCCTGCGCCCTGAGGGCCTCCCACCTGGACCACATGCCCATGTGCCCGCATGCCTGTGGTGGCGCTGTCTGGCTTTCTAGAAGATACTAGTGAGAAAGCAGAGGACTCCCATGATTTGAGAAATTTCTCACCAAATAAGGTGGCTGCTTCTGAGGCACTCAAGCTGAACTGGGACTCGAGGAACTTGGGGCCAAACGTGGACATGCCGGCGATGAGCGTGGCCTCCGTGGCTCCAGCCAGGCAGAGCAGGATGAATGTGGGGTTCTTCAGAAGAAGCCACATGGAGCTAGGAGGGGGAGGGGAGTGGAGGGCGGAGAGGAAAGACACAGGGTCCGAGTGGGCCAGAGCAGGGTGTGAGGGAGCCTGTTCCCGAGGCCCCGGCCCCCGCCTGGGCACAGACAGCTCTGGTCCTGAGAGGGGGTGGTGCAGGCGAGCTGGGGCAGCCCACATCTGCTCCCGGGAAACCG
Source organism: Smutsia gigantea (assembly GCA_032199065.1). Lineage (NCBI taxonomy): Eukaryota > Metazoa > Chordata > Mammalia > Pholidota > Manidae > Smutsia > Smutsia gigantea. Next base: position 305,000 of record JAVSCE010021377.1, on the reverse strand, counting down.
AGACAGGGTGAGGCTGGGCTTTGGCTGGCGGACAACCAGCACCGGGCACCCACGCCTGTAGCTCGTTGTGAAAGCTGCTGAAACAAGTCATGGGAGGTTATCACCACCTGGGCAGAGTTCCAGCTCCAGCGGGGGGATACCCCGAGCGACCATGACGCTGTTTAATCAGCTTGGGGCCTGCCGTGAGGATCCCGCAGGGCAGGGGACGTGGGGCACTGAGGCCCCTTCCCACCCATCAGCATGTGAGCAGGGGGGACGGAGAGATCCTGCCCGGGCGGGCTTGGCTGGCTCCCCAACTTCTCTTGCTGTGCACTTATGGGGTGATGGGGGGGTCCCAAGGAAGGGTCTTGGTGTTGCCCCATAGACGTGGCCAGCTGATTCCTTAGGGAACCTGGCCTTGATCCACTTCTGAAGCCAGGATTCAGAGCCTCAAAGAGCCCTGAGGGGCGCTTGGCCTTGGGTCCCACTAGGGTCAAGCAGGGTGGCTAACTCTGCAGAATGCATTTCAAGAGTGTTGGAGGTGGGCTGTGCACCTGGAGGTGCTGGTGTCACACCCCTGAAGCTCCTCAGCGGGGCAGCTCCCCTGGCCCCGGTTCCCTGACAGGCCCACCCCATGCTGGCCCACTTGTGCGGTGAGGGGAGCTCCCTCGGGGTGCACCGGGCTTCTGTATTCTGTCAGGGGGGAGGGCCAAGCCGCACTGTTCCAGGGTGTGCATTTCAACTTGTGACGTCTGGATGGTCATGAGTGGACAAAACAAAACAAAACAAACCCTCCTTCTGGGGTTGGGGAAGGAGGCAGAGCTTAGAGTGGGGACACAGAAACGTAACCATGGGGCACTGGGAGATAAAGCTCAGACGTCTTGGGGCGGCCAAGTGCCCTGTGTGCAGCCAGGCGGCTTCACTCAACACCCGCCTCCCCTGACTCTGAGCTGTCCCCAGCTACACTCACCACCAGGTACACGAGCAAAGGTGTTCCTGTGCCCTGATCTGTGAGGGATATGGGTTGGGAGCAGTTTTTCTGCAGCCCCAGGACAGACGCTCTCAGCACAGAAGCGGCCCTGGAAGCGGCTCCCTCTGCTACCTTCTCAGTCTCCATTGAAGAGCTCTCTAGCCTACAGCTGAGGGCTGTTGCATAAAGGGAAGCGGGTGCCAGCCATCCTCGAGAGCCTCGTACCGGGAGAACCAGCTCCCGCAAACCCTGCCACCCTGGCAGCAGGAGGGGCCTCCCGGCGGCCCAGAGATTAGGGTGCATGCCACGAGCACTTGTCAAGCAACTTTGAACATCTTGATATGCAAACGCTCTTCATTAACCCATCAGCCAGATTCTGGAGTGTGGGGAGCGCAGTGTGGCATTTGGAGCAGGCAGGAGGCTGAGGGGAATGAAGGGCACCCCCACTGGGCATGGCTCAGATTCACTCCAGAGCAAATGGGGGACCCCGATGCCCTCAAGCTGGAAGGCTGAGAAGGCGTCTTTCTGGCCAGGCAGTTGGGTCCCCTGTGCATGGAGAAAGGAAGGCGGTTGTGGAGGACCCCCTGGTGGGGCCAGTCAGGCTGGGATCTCAGGGCTCCACGCGGGGGATGCCCTGGGTGTGGCCAGGCTGTTCCCAGGCTCAGGGCCTCAGCGGGGTTGGGAGGGGAGGTGACCGTCCCCAGTGGTATGCAAACTTCCTTATTCCTTAATCCCTGGCTCCACCTCCTGTGATGAATTTGCTCAGGGAACTAGTCATGACCTTAGCAGAGAGCACGTGGTCCGGGATTTACTTTACTACCCGTGACCGGTTTGGGGAACCAAGCCTGGGTGTACACCTCAGGCCCTGGTCCCCAGGGTCCACTGGGGACTGGGCTGTTGGCGCGCTCAGTCCCCAGCGCTGAGTGGCGGGAACTGGCGGCCCCACCCCACCGAGCAGCATGCCATGGGTGTTGGGAGATGGGGCAAGCTGGCCACGCAGAGTTCCATTGTGGCCCTGGGCCAGCTGGACCTCCTTGGGGCACCGTCCTGAGAGGGCAGCTATTCTGGGTGGTCAGACAGGAAGCAGGACTCGGGAACAAAGCCCCAAACGGAGGAGGCCATCCACCCCTTCACCCTCAGCACCAGCCCTGCCTTCTCTCTGGTACAGAGCAGGCAGCAAATAGTGTGCAGGCTTCCATGAGGCTGCCCTTTACCCTCCCTGCGTGGAAGGCAGCCAGCAGGGGCTTGTTTCCACCTCCCACGGCCGGTTAGATGCGGCCATTACCAGGGTCAGATTCGAGGGTGCTGGAGGGGCTCGGAGAGGCTGAGGACTTGGTGGGTGACCCTCAGAGGGCCTCCTCCCCCAGCCCAGGAGAGCCCCCCGGGTTGCCTGGTCCCACAGAAAGGGGCACTGGGTAGCCCGGAGCCCCAGGGCTCTGTCCCCACAGTGTGTGAGACCACGGTGTAAGACCAGGTCACAAATGACAAGGGGGAGCATGGAGGGATGCAGGGCAGCGAGGGTGCCCAGCTGGAGCCCCATGGGACATGCTGGTGACACTTAAAAAATGGTCAGAGGTCACAGTGGAGCAAAGGGCTGAGGCCCACCATCCACCAGGTCCCCCTCGGTGCTCAGCCAGGAGGCTCTGCCTGCTGCCCCTGCATCTTAGCCCAAGTGCTGGGGCCAAGACCTGAGGTTCCCTGGTCACGGAGGAGGCTTAGGGGCCTGGGGGAGGTCACAGGGACTCTCCGTTTGGGGTCAAGATCCAGTGTGAGGGGGACCCCCACAGGGTGTTCCAACCACAGGTGCAGAAAGCACACACCACCCCCAGAGGTCCTTACAGAGGCAGGTCTCTGATGGTCTTCCCGAAGTCGGGGTTGCCGACTGCCTTGTGGCCACCGTCCTTCAGCTGGTGTGTTTCAGATGCTCTCATGACCACGTAGCGCTGGGAGCCTGGAGGGACACGGGTGTCAGCAGCAGGCGGGGCTGAGGGCTCCTCGCCGCCCAAGGCCTGCCCCTCCCGGGTTTGGACCAGCGAGCAGAGGGTGGGGGCAGACACCGTGTGGGGAGGCACCGTGGTGACCGGTGAGCCGCTGGTGGGGGAGGGAGAGTCAGAGGGGCACAACTGGGTGCAGGGGACCAAGAGCATCCCAGGGCGAAGCCAGCCTCTCCCATGGCCCCACGGGCCTGGCGTCAGGGTACCAGTGCCCGCCCAGCAAAGACCCCAGCCCTCCTGTACTCTTCACTGGCCCAAACGAATGGTGTGCATGAAGCCGAGACCTAAGAGCAAGGGATGGGTGTGTCCCGCCTTCCACACTCAGGGCAGGGAAACACGCACCTGGCAGCCGCCGTGGGTAACCCAGGATGGGGATGGCAATGAGGAAGGCAGCAGCCCCAGCACCCAGGAAGCCTACCCACCAGGCACCGACCCACAGTGGGCTCTCCATGGTCAGCTCCGTCCTAAGGGAAGAGGAACGTGGGGTCAGCGTTCTGTGTCCCCACAGGCCTGCCTCTGCTCTGCCCTTCCTCTGGGGCCCGAGAGGCTGCCTCCCTGTGAGGCCATGCAGGGGCAGGGGCTGAGAGGGCCAGCAAGAGCAGGGCGAGGCACCCACCGCAGAGCAGCGTGCAGGGTGGGCGGCCGGTGCCCAGCCCCATGAGCTCAGGGACTCAGGGCACACAAGTGCGTTTCCAGATTTGGGGATGAGTACCCTGTGTGACACACCAGCAGCCCGCCGCCTGAGGTGCCCTCCCGAGTTCTCTGACTCATTCTAGCAACTCCTCAAACCCAAGGCAGAGCCACGGAAGCCTCCGACTCTAGCCAAGCTGGACAGCAGCTGTGGGCCATCATCCAGAGGCCCAGGACTCGGGGCTGGTATCTCAAGCGGGGCTGGTCTTGCAGGACGGAGCCCTTCATCTGTGGGGTCTGTGTTGACTCGGGAGGTCAGTGTCAGGGTTGAGTTGGATTTAAGGCACCGGCTGGAAGCCTGGTGTGGAGGACTCCCCCCTCCCAAAAGAGCCTCCCATCAGCAGCAGGGGACCTGTAGAGGGCTCGCCTGGCTCCAGGGTCCTGCTGTCAGGCCACGCCATCCCCCACACCTGCTCTCAAAGCCCCACAGACCCCAGGCCCAGCAGAGAAAGGCCAGCCCAGGCTTCCTTCTGCTCAGGGCCGCAGCTCTCGGCCACACAGACACTCTGCTCTCACTCAGCTCCTGCACAAACAGCGTGAGGACAGGGCGGGACGCAGGCCACTCACCGTCGGCCCATTTCCGTGTAAAGGTTCAGCAGGGTGCCTCCGATCAGGTAGCCAGCTGCGGGGCCAAGGATGGCTGCCGTGTAAAAGACGGCTGGAAGGGAAGCAGAGCGCTGGGGTCCGGCCATACCCAGTCCCACCTGAGGGCTCTCGGTGTCCAACACCGGAAGCCACACAGCCCACCAGAGAGAAGCCCCACCCTCGCTTGCAGTCCTATGCCTGGCGGCCCCTGGGACCCCTTCACGTCAGGGGCTTCAGCTATGCAGCCTCCGCTGTGCCTGAAAGCCGGTGCTGTCTACTTGGTGAGGTGCTTTAGAAATGTCTGTCAAAGTGACTGCAGATGTTGTCAACTCTTCTCCCAGAAAGAGCAAAGGTCCTGAGGGGCTCATTTTGCAGGATGAGGGCACATCCCCCCAGCGGCAGACTTACCCAGAGGAAACTGGGGGCTGCGGGCATGAGAAGGGCCCGGGTAGCTGGCCAGGCAGGGCGTCTCCGTGCCGGAGAGACGAGGCCCCAGTGCCCCATCCCTGGTGGCAACCGCTAAGTGACTTAGACAGAGTCCCGAGTGGAAATAAGGAGGCTGGGGGTCAGCTGACAGTCTGGCTGGGCCCCTGGGGCCCTTCCTGCAACAGCCTCAAAGGAGGGCCGTGGGGCCATAGGCAGCACCAGGCTGCAAACTTGGAGATCTCATCCCCAGATAGATGTGAGGGTCTCAGCGGGAGTTCGAGGCCTCAGCCAGCCCTGCAGGCAGTGTGGCAAGGCCTGGCTCTGCAGCTGAACTACCCTGGCACTCCAGACTTCTGGGTAGGTGCCCAGCCAGTGCTGGCTACCATCCCTGCTGCCCCACTCACCAATGTAGACAGGCGAGTAGCTGGACTTGACGTTCTCATCCAGGTAGGTGACGCCTAGCGTGTAGAGAGGCGTGGCGCCGACACCATGCAGGAACTGGCCCAGCATGAAGACCAGTCGGTAGCTAGACAGGCTGGAGGTGGTGCTGTCCTGGCACGCCACGCTGTGGTTGGCCCGGCATGTGCTGACGCCCTCCTCCGCCTCCACCTCGTAGGGGCCCGCAGTGAAGTGGGGCAGCGCAAACACCAGTGAGCCGGCCCCCATGACCAGCACACCCCAGCCCAGCCAGCGAGGTTTGTGCCCGTTGCCCCCAAAGTAGCTGACGAAGGTGAGGCAGAGGCAGGCGGCCACGTCGTAGGAGCTGGCAATGAGGCCACTCTGGTAGCTGCGCAGGTCGTAGCGGCGCTCGAGGGACGTGATGACAGTGCTGATGAAGCCGTTCACCGTCATGCCCTGCAGGAAGGCGGCCGCGCTCAGGAAGACCAGGAAGCCCCTGGGCGTGTTGAAGGCCTGCAGGAACGTGGGGGCGAAGCCCCGCCAGCCACACTCCACACTCTGAGGCCTGGCCGCCACGTAGCGCACCTCGTGGGCCACCCGGGGGCCATGCTTCCCGGCCTCTGGCTGGTACAGTGGCTGGCTGCAGGAGTCCAGGGAGCTGTGGGCAGCCGGACACATGGACGCCTGCCGACTCGGGGGGGTGCTGCCACACCCACTGTTGGTGGCCAAGGGTGGGCTGGGGAAGCCCAGCTTGGGCATTGAGACAAAGGGCTTGTCCCCCATCGAGTGCTGGGGCATCTCTGCTCAGGGCGTGACGGTGACAGCCAGTGAAGTCACCAAGCAGCGTCCCAGTGGCTGGCTGGCTCTGTTAGGAGAAGTTCTGGTTAGCAAGCTTATGCCCACAGATGAGCGCGTCTACACTTTCGTGAGCACACCCTGCATGTTCTGGCCTGAGGGGGTGGCCAGGAGCTCTCCTGCCTGTCCAGTGTGGCAGGTGGACCTTCCCTTACTAGGCCCCTCCTGACTCCACAGCCTTTTGTGCCCTTTTATCTCGAAGAAGAAACTCATCTCTGCCCAGTGTTCGGATGGCGAGGGACAAAGGGCGGGTTGCACGTGGAGGGTCGGCTAGCGCCTCACTTGCTCTGCAGAGGCTGCGTTCTCTGCCCCTGGAGGGTTTCCAAACACTGAAATGAGCAGCAGTCCACAGCAATGTGGACAGGTTAGCAGGAAAACAGGACGGCACGTCCCCTTCTGGCTGACCACAGCCCCGTCCCTGTTCCCCAGGGGGCCTCGCTTCCCGCCTCCACCCACCCCCCGAAAGGAGCTCGGCTGGGGACGGGTGATCACTGCAGCTTTAGGCTCCCAGGGGCTCCAGCACGCCAGCTTCGCACACCTGCCTTTAGAAAGGGTGGCATCGACTGCCAGGTGAGGCTCCCTCTGGGCACCAAGGCTGCCTAGACTCCAGGAGGCAAAACAGAAACAAAGCCACGAGCGCTGAGCCAGTGACATGTGCCACCGTGACAAGACGTTAGAGCTTTGATGCCGTGGCTCCTGGGTAAGGGTCTCCAGGAGGACCCCAGCACACACCCTCACGCGGCTACCTCTCCTTACAGGCTGGATACGGGGAGTTTGGACCTGCCTCGCACACAGGGAGAACGCAGCCCACTGGCCAAGGAGAGCCCTGGAGCAGACTCCCCTCATGCCTGCAGCTCAGACTCCGGCCTCCAGAGCTTGGACACCAGTGTCTGCTGCTTCCGCAGGGGCTGTGGCCTTTGTCTGGCAGCCCCAGGACACAGACAGTCCCTCACCTGGTGGGTGGGCCACTTCCTTTTCAGGGGCTCCCAGCACTTTCGGAGCACAGTCACTCCAGGGACATCACACCTGTGGGGGCCCAGGAAGCACCAAGGACCCTCCCCTAGAGCCCCCAGGGGTGGGGGGAGGGTGCAGCCCCGACCACACCGATTCTGGACTTTGGGCTCCTGGCTTGTGGTCTCCAGGAGGCTCTGCGGGATGAGAGGCTATGCTCTTGCACCTGCTCTGTCCAGTTTTGTCCCTGGTCAGGAGGGAGGTGTGGAGGGGCCCGAGGGGTCTGTCCCTCAGAGCCCGCAAGGGTGATTAGGAGGGAGGTGCTCTGGGGCCTTTGGTTGGGGGGCGCTGTACCTGCATGTGCATGCCCCCCCTCCACAGTCTCCCAACAGCTGCATGGTGAGAAGTCAGTGGTCCCTGAGTGGGGGCTCACCACACCCCAGTCTGTGAGAAGTGGGAGCCTAGTTCCAGTAAAGTCCTGTCAATATGGCCCCGGCCTCCGCCCCCGCCCTGCCCTCTCATTTCCCTGGTGCTCCGGGAACATTCATTTCCTCCTGGGCTGTCTGCTGAGCCCAGCTGCTAGGAAGGGCCAGGATGGCGATAGTAATATTCGGGCCTCAGGCGGCTCCCCTGGTCCTGTCCTCCTGGCCCCCCAGCTCCCAGGGGAAGGTCTGGCTGCAGCAGGCAGCACAGCTCATGCCCCGGGGGAGGCCTGAGGCTCCTGCCCCCCGAGAACCGCGCAGCTGGGGAAAAAACCCGGGTCTGCCTGTCCCTTCCTGCTCCGCCAGTCCGTCCTCCTCCCAGCACCCAACCCTCTGAGGCTGCCAGCTGCACCCGCGTCCGGTGACACAGCCCACCCCACACCAACAAGCAGCCCCTGTCTGAGCTCCATGCTCGCTTCTCACCATCTCCCTCCCCCAACCTCGAAATTGGCTCTTGACCGTGATGCCTGCCCCGGACCCGTGGGACTGCTCAGGCCGCTCTCTCCTCTTGCTAGGTCCTTCCTGGAGCCTCTTCCTCTGGGTGGGTGGGCGGAGGGGGCTTTCGCTCCTTGAAGATGAGGCTCAAGGATATTTGTAGAGCAGACGGCTGGGTGCTGAGAGCTGGGTGGCCGCAGCAGGGCCGGGCATGCCCGGATTTGCTCACCTGGTGACCGCTCACAGGGGAGCGGGCAAGGCACCGGCCATCTGGCATGGAGCCGACAATGAAGGACTGCCTGAGGGAGAGCTGGGCAGGACCCATCCCTCGGGGCATGTCCTGCTGTCTCAACACGGACTTTCCTGCCCTCACTCTTTGTCCTGAGGGCCTGAGCCAGAGCATGGGGAGGGCTGGATAAGTGGAGAGATGCTTACTGTCTTCCCAACTCAAAAGGTTCTAACCATGGAGCCAAACACAAAAAGAGCCCCCTCCACCACCGCCACCCCAGGGTGCTGCAGAGAGAGGCAGGACACAGGATCAGAGCAGATCAAGGGTGTCTCTGAGCCTCAGCTTCCCCCTGTGACATGGGTGTGGCACCACTGGGTGGAAGGAGCGAGTCCCTGAGGTGAAGGACCCAGGCCCTCAGACTGACTTGCAGAGGCCCTCACGGGGCATGGGGGTGCTGGGGGACAGGCTCTGTCAACAGGACGGGCCTGCCTGGGTGCAGGCTGGGCTTGGCACATCCAGGTGGGCTCTTAGGCCTGTAGGTCCGAATGTCAGGCCTACAGTGTCTGCTGAGAGGCGTCCCACCACAACAGAACTCCAGAGCCCCAAGCAAGCTCGGAATGGGAATGGGGTACCACCCTCAGCCTAGCCCATCCTAAGACCTCTGTGGCTCAGGCCAAGGGGTGATGCCTCAGGTACCCCCAAGGGCTTGCTGGATAAAAGAGCCACTGAGGAAAGGCAGACGCATGGGTGACCATGCTCCTGAGGAGTAGAGGACATGTTGGAAGCCCCCACCTGGGAGGCCCTCTGGCCATCTAAGCGGAGACAGCCAGGCCTTGGTCAGCGAGCCCCATCCTTGCTGGTCCTCAGTGGGCCTCACCTGGCCACACCGTGAGAGGCTTTTGCAAAAGGCATGTGGCTTATGAAGGTGTCCACTGTCCCCGGGAAACTAGCTGAGAGAATGATTCTGTGCAATGCTGGTAGCGTGCTGCGCCATGGCCACCGAGGGGAAACAGGGGTGTCTGAGGACAGCAGGCTGGGGGCCAAGCCAGAGCCAGAAGTGGGGAGAGCTTCCACGACCAGTCCTTGAGATGTAACCTGGGGCCTGGCGTGCCGGCCACCAGGCTGCCCCCTTCCCTTCCAGCAGCGCCACACAAGAGCCCCGGTCCCCTAGGCCTGAGCTGACGCCCCTCTCCTGCTCGGGGGCAGGATCCCGGGGGGGCTGTCTGACTACCTGCCTCCGTGGGGCCTGAGGCCTGACCCAGGGTTGGCTCCACACCCACCATGACCACCCCGAGGCCGGACTAGCAGCTCACTGTCCTGGAACAAAAGTGGCTGAGAGATTCTAAGGATTATTATCCAAAAGCAGACGATGGGCTCTCTGCTGCGCCTGAGAACAGGAGCCCATGTGGCTCAGGACCGAGTATGTCTGTGGTCTTGTCCACACCCCAGCTGGACAAAACAATGGGGGCACAGGAGCATGGCCAGGGTGAGACCTCTGGGTCCCCATGGGGCTGGCTGCTGGTGCCAGGCTTTGTTCCAGCCACGTGCCTGTAACTAGTGCAGCAGTCCACAGAGCTATGGATTTCTACTGGCTCAGCATGCTGGCCTGGGAGAGGGTCACCATTCACCGAGACATCTAGATGGAGGACGCTCTAGAAGAGGATGCCAGGCTCGACAAGCCAGCTCAGGTTTCACAATGAGTGGGAAACGCCTGCTGCGAGGAAGCCAGACACAGACCTAGCGCCCAAACTGTAGCTGTGGCCATGTCAAGGCCAGGGGCCCCTGGAGGCCGGGGATCTGCTCCGACAGGACAGGTTAACCCAGGACCTCCATTCACATGGCCAGCACCCTGCCTGACCTCCAGGTGCCAGCCACCTCACCACGCCAGTGGGAAGAACTTGGCTGGGGTCCTGCCCAGCACCTGCGTCAGGGGCCACGCCCAGGGAGCCACATTGGGTCATGGCCACCCAGCTGGGGAGCTGCCAGGGAAGCGCTCCCAGGTAGCACCTGCCAGCCCTGCCTGGCAAGAAGGCAGGATGGGTCCTGATGCAGGGCTTCCTGGGGTTCAGGGCATGAGACCAAGAGACCCCTGTCCCCTCCCTCCAGCAGCGCTCCAAAGGTCGGCTGTGCAGGCTTGCTCCCCGAGGGGCACCCTCCCTGCACCCACAGGCATTGACTATCCCAGCCAAACAATCCTATTCCCTGAGCTGGGCCCACCTTTTGGGACCCTCCTCTGTCAGGCCCGGCTCCCCTGGGTTGCGACCCCTCCTCCCCCAGCAGAGCTGTAAAATGTCCAGAGCCACACCTCTCCACCTTGGACTGTGTGACTGTGGGCAGGCCACTGAACCTCGGTGCCTCCGTCTACCCACCTGTAAAATGGGAGTGATAGAAGCTAGCTCCTGCCGGTGAGGTGTACGCCAGAGGAGGCTCACAGCCTGGGCACAGGGCCTGGCCTGTACGTGCTCAACAAATGGCTCCTACGGTCATTATTATTACTGCTATTGTTATCTCCACAAGGGAGCTGGCTGAACCCAGGGGCTCTCTCCGCTCCCAAGTCGGGCTGCCCCACTCTGCAAGAATAAAAACTTCACTGCCCAACCTTGTTCACGCTTCACCGGGGCTCCCCAGGGCCGGTTTCTGATTAGACAGGAAACCCAAGTTCCCAAAAGCGCGGGGAGGAGGCGCCTGGAAAGCCGGTGCGTTCACTGGAAAACTACTGCGGTTCTGTCTGCAACCGGAAACGCGCCCCAGCCCCGGGTCGGCGGGCGGCACGAGGAAGCGCGCGTGGCCGCCCTCGTGGGGACCGCCTGTGGCCGCCCTCGCAGCGCTGCCTGCTGTTCCTGTCCCGGGCCCAGGACCCACCGGGCCTCCAGGGTGGGCCTGCACGCTCGCTTTCATCCCCGGCCCTCCACCTGCACCCCGGGGACCCCGCGTGGCGGCGGTGCCAGGGCCGGCTCCGCCCGCGCTCCCTCCTCCCGGGGCCGGACGAACAAAGCCCTGCCGCCCGCGAGAAACTTCTCGGCCTGACAAGTTCCTCTTTGACTCAGCCGCAGGTGGGGGCTCGCAGCATCCCTGCAGCCCCGGGAGCCGCGCCCGGCCCTGCCCGGCCCGCGTGGCCTGCGCCTGCGTGCGCGCCGGGCCACCTGCCCTGCCACCGCCCCGGCCGCTCCCCCGCCGCCCGTGCCCCCTTCCCGCCGCCCGCCTCCCCGGAGCTTCCGCCTCAGGGTGCGCTCGCCGCGACTCCCCGGAGGCAGCCGGGCCGCCCCCTCCGTGGTGCCGGCCTCCCACCCTGCCCGCATCCCAGCCGCCCAGCGCCCCCGCCCAGCGTCCGCGGGCACCTGCTGCGCTCGCACGTCAGTGGCCGGCGGGGCGCGCCCGGGGCGCCCCACCTCGCCCGCGCGCCCCCCGCACTCACCGCGCCCAGAACCGGCGGCCGTACTGCGCTCCGCGCTCTGCCCGCCGCTCGCCGCCGGCTCGCGCTCCATTCATGCGTCCGGGCCCGCCCCGGGGCCCGCGTTAAGGGCCCCGCCTCCTCGAGCCATTGGCTGCGCCTGCGGCGGGTCCGGCCCCGGAGGGACAGCGGCGGGCGGGGCGTGGGGTGCCTCCGTTTTCTCGTCTGTGACACGGGGTGATGCTACCACCTCCTCAAAGAGCCGTTGGAAACATTAAGTGGGGCGGAACAGGGCGAGGTCTGCGGGATAAGGCTCGTAAGCGAGACCTTAGGCTGGTGAGGGCGCCCCCGAGAGCCCCCGCCGGGGAACCACAGCGATGGGGCCTCTTCCTGCGGGAGGCTCAGCCCCGGGAGGAGGTGCAGGGCTTGTGGGGAGAGCCCGCATTCGCAGTTATTCATAAAATGCTCTTCCTCCGGAGGCTGCACGTGGGAGTCCCTGGTGGTGCCCGCCACCCCTGGAAGCTGGGGTTACCTCTGGGATGTTGGCCTCCATTCCTGGCCCGGCTCGTTAAGAGAAAAAACGACCGACTGCAGTTCCCAGAGGGAGAGGATGAGGCGGCGCTGGGCACAGCTGTTCCGCCCGGGAGTGGCCAGGTGCAGGCTCTGCAGACTCCACCCCCCAGGAGGGAGCAGGGCTGCTCTGCGCACCTGGCCTCTGTGCGGAGCCCCCTGGGAGGGGCGTTTCCCAGCAGAGCCCCTGGAGAGGACCTGGATGGACAGTGAGCTCCCCACCGTGGGGGTATGACAGACCCGGGCCTCTTCCAATGGTGACCCTGTGAAAGCATTGCAAATGTTAGACACAGGACTAGCCTCAGTGTTTCCAAACTTCACTTTGGATTTTATTCCCCGAAACTGTTATTTACACAGTGTTATTCCTTTGAACAATTGATGTATCTTACTAAAGCAGTAAGTTTATTTTTAAAAAGGCAAATCTGTGTCATGACCACAGAGAGGCTACCATAAAAATAGAAGAGAACAGAGGTTAGTATTAAATTCCAGACAATGCCGCTGCCTACTGAGATTGCTGAGCCTCTGACCCTCTCCATCCCTGTTTGGAAAAAGCCATGGGCTAGGGTCAGGCAGGTGTTAAGGATGGGCCGTTGCTATGGACACTCCACCGGAGGTGAGGACCCGGCTCCTGCCCTGTGAGTCACTGGCCCCCTCGCACCCCCCACCCTGCCTGCCCCAGGACCCTCACCCGCCCTGGGGAAACCCAGGCCCCAAGGCCCCAAGGAGCCTGGTCTGGTGATGCTTCCCCACTGGCCCCACCAAACCCATCACCATGTCTCTGGCAGATTCCTCCTTCAGGAACTGTCCACAGGCACAATTTGAAAGGCAAATTGGGAGCAAACATTTCAGGCATATTAATGCAAAATACAGGTCTTTTGTCCTCAAAGGCTAACCCAGTGCCCAGGCACCTCAAGGGTTCCCTCAGAGCACCTGCGTGCCCCGACGTCACATTATACACAGCCCTTGGGGCAACAAGGGGGACTACGGAGCTGGCCCAGACTCCGGGCTGTAGGCGTGGGGAATGGGGCTGTGGCCTGCTCCCAGGAGCCCACTCTCAACTTCGTGCTGCAGTGGAGGAATTAGGAGGGGCAGGGAGGAGGCCTGGGGAAGTCACCCACAGAGCACAGCAGCCTTTGAGAACAAGGGCAGCCTGATAAAATGCCCTGGAACATCCTGGACTGCGTAAGTTCTGTCCCAGCGGGGTTTTGTCTAGAGAGGAAATAATTGACAAGAAAAGAAGCGAAGCCAAGTCTGGCGGCTCCCCTGCAGTCCTGCAGGCGCGCGCTGGTGCGTGTCGGGGCAATGCCAGGAGACTTGGAACAGGTGCTTTACATGTTTACAGTTGCTGTTCTCCACATCATCCTTGGAACTGAAGTGTGCAAGCTGACACACCCCTCTCGGCTGACGTGAGCTGGTGTTGTGGGCATCTCGTTTCAGGGCAAGTGTGTCTCCTCCTAAGATCAGAAAAGCAGTGGGGAGAGAGAGACTTTCTACAGCTCTCGAGACGGGTCAATGGCAAGCTGGCAGCACCCCCTGAGCCCTGATGCCCCAGTCTGGGGCCTGGTCCGGAAAATGGGACACCAGGCGTGGGCTCTAAAAATGACCTAGCTTAGTTAGCAATGCTTTTTTGAAGAACACTAAAATCCCATGTTAATGTAGTGTTTTATGGCCATTTCTATTTTGCTGAATTTTGCATAAGTATTAGGGAAATCATTTGAAACTGTCTATGTTCTTCATTTTTTGATGTCTCACGACAGCCCTTTCAACCTAATGATAATTGACACCAAGTTTCAGAAATTACGAAAACATGGGAGCAAAGTCTAGCCTGGGACCGCACAGTGGAGGCTCCAGAGAAAATTTAAAAAAAATACTTAAAGTTATGATTTCCCTGTTTTGCATGAGAAAGAGGATTTTGCTGAAGGTTGAGGGGATGGGGCTCAAGGTAAAACACGGCTTTCCGTCTTCGGCCATCGAGCGTAAGGATGTATGCTGTTGTGATCTGTTAGATATGATTATTAAGGCAAAGTCAGCTGTGGGGTGACAGCTGGCAGCTGGTACCTGGCTTACCAAGGAGAGGAGCATGAGGTCAGAGTGGTCCCAGGAAATGACTCAGCCCCAAATTGTCCAAAATTCCCAGAAAGCAGAGCTTCGTGGAAGATTGAGACTGTCCAGTGAAAGGAGGACCTGGCCAGCAGAAGGACCTTGGGTAGCAAGCGTCACTGAAAGGCTGAAAGCATTTTCTGTCCTCATGTTCATAATTCCACCATTGGAGGGGAGAGCCCCTTTGGGGCAGGGTGTGGCCAGAGGCTCTGGAGCCCTCCCTGGACACTGGCTGAACTTTGCCTGGAGTGCTTTATTTGCTTTCCTGGACCTCGGCTCTCCTCCTCGGGTCTGTCTTCTCCCTTCTCCCACCGCACAACAGGAGCTGGGCACACGCATTCCGAGGCCTCCATGGGAGCTGCCATCGTCATGAGTGGCAGACAGTTTCCATCGGGCACCACTTGGCTGACCTCCGATGTGACCTGAAATGCCGGCTCTGCTGGGCCAGGGCCCTGGTCACCTGGTCAGCTCTGCGCAAACACCCCCTGAGTGGTCTGGGCCACAGCGAGTTGCAAACTGTCGCAGAGACTCCACATTCCTCATTGTGAGTGTCCCGTGGGAGGATGGCCCCCTAGGAGATGCAGTTTCAATCCCATCTTTGCCTTCTTCAGAGTATCTGCTGCCTTTAAAAGCAGCTTCTGGGGAATATGACTCCACTGCTGGGTGCTGGGCATTCTTCCAAAATGGGGGTGAATGAGGGGGACTCCCCTGGGGTTACAGATGCACAGATAAATCACACGGGAATCACACACCTTGAACCTGCTGGCGAGGGCTGCCACTCTTGGAGGCCGTGAAGGGGGCTCTGGACCTGGGAGAACAGAGGCCTTCATTCATGGGCGCTGGGGCCTGCCTTCCTCCACCGGTAACAGCTCGGACTTGGCGGGCAGATGTGGCATCATGTCCTCTTTAGGAGCCACCAACTAACTGGTCATTACCCAGAGAGCCTGTTACAGATTAGGTTTTGGGTAGAAAAAGACGAAGTCTGGACTTGCCTGCCTGGCTAGACAGCTGTGAGCGCTGAGGACACCATTTGAAGATGTGTGGAGCACCGTGAGCTCCAGGAAGGGCAGAGTCAACAGGAGCTGCAGGCAGCGTGCCCGCTCCCGACACTGGCAGAGCCCGGCCTCGCACAGACCGGGTCTTGGCTGTCCAGCACTGTCCTATGAGGAGCACCTGAATTTCACTGTAGATCAGCTTGTGTGGCCTTTCTGTTTTGGCCTCTATAAAGAAGCCAAAGTCTTTGCCAGCCACAGGGCACACGTAACTGCCTGGGCCTGCCCCGTGCCTGCCTTCCCGTCTGGGGTGGAGGTGGGTCAGAAGGTTCACTTGGCAGAGGCCTGGCATTCCAGAGGGACCTCACAGTAGGCGACTTGTTATGTTTGTTTCAAACACAGCTGCTCGCGTAGTTTGGGGCCTCCTGACAAGGCCTGAGGAAGGGCAGTCAAGCCCTCCGCCTAGCTCTCACGCCCAGCCCGCCCACCTGGGATGCATAGCATCACTCCTAAGTCCCGTAAATGCCCCGTGACTAGCAAAAAAAATATCATGGCACAGAGGGTATTTTTATGTTAAAAACATTAAATGCAAGCATGCAAATGATTGACAATTATCTGCAGCCCTGCCCGGGCATTTCTTCATATTTTATTTTTTGGGGAACCTCAGCAAACTGAGAGAGCAGGCCCTTCCCCTTTGGCCAAGGCCCTGCCCTTGGAATCTTCACCCCCCTCCCCCATCACACCCTGCCTTCTCCCCGGGAGCCAAGTGCCCAGCTGCTATGCAGGACAATGAACAAAAAGGAGGTAAAGGGCCAGGAGGGGAGGAGGATGCAGGGAGCAGGGAGCCCTTGCTCCTTGTGGGACTGCGGGCCCACCCTGCACTCTGCCTCTGTCCCTCTGTGCCCCTCTGGCCCTGACCCTCCCTAGTTCAGTGCCCTTGTCCTGTGTCTCCCACAGGCCTGGGCCCTGGACTGGCGCTCACCCACCACCTGGCTGTCAGCTCCCTGCCCAGGCCCTTTGCCACTGGCCTCTTGTACTAGTGGCCCCCCGCCCCTCCAGCTGGGACCCTCCTTGCACCACAAGCACTCCACAGGCAGCCCCACCCCTCACCTTTGCACTTACGTACTCTTCCTGACTATCTCCTCCGCAGCTGACTTGGTCCTGCCTCCTCCAGGAAGTCCTCCAGGACCGTGTCTCTATTTCCTCTCCTCCATCCCGGAAGCCAAATCACCAGGCTTTAGGCCTTGCCCCGGCCCCCACCAGGCTACATACTCCCTGAAGAACCTTCAGGCAAGCTGGTCACCTAGCAACTGACATCCCAGGCCCTGGGTGAGGCCCTGCAGGGAGGAAGGAGGGGACACACAGTCATGAGACATGATCACAAGGGGCTGCCTCAGTTTCCCAGCCCTGGGAGATGTCCTGGACATCCGCAGTCTGGAGTGGGCCCCCAGTGTCTCCTCTTTCCTGAATGGCCTCATCACGGTCCCAGAACTGCTACCTGGGACAGCCCCTTCCTGCCGTCCACACTCACTGGCTCACCGGGACACTCAGCTGGCCGAGCCAGGGTGGTCACTCAGCCAGGGACCAGAGCTCTTACTCCCCTCCCTCCACCACCCATGGCCTGTTCCACCTTCAGAGAGGCAGCCACGACCGGGCATCCTGGACAACCCCGCACAGCCCGGAAGAGCCGCAGGGGTCTGAGAGCCCCTCTCCTGGGGTAGGTTGCTGGGCCACCTGCCCTCCTGGAAAAAAACAAATTCTCAGGTGAGATCCTGACCCCTGGGGCCTTCTGACTCAGTGATGGAGCCGGACAAGGTGGCGGCCGGCTGCTGTGGCCGTTCTCAGCCATGCGGGGAGGCTGGTGGGAGGGAGGTGCCACGCGTCGGGGTGCCGCTGCCCCAGGGTCCTGACAGGTTTGTGTGTCTGTGGTCCTGCCGTGAGGGTGACGGCCCTGGGGCAGCTGAGAGGAGAGGCAGCCATGGCTCTGGGCTGGCTGTGGTGGGCAATGCTGGCAGGTGCCTGCCACACTGTCGTCCCCTGGAGTTGGGTGGACACTGCAGGCACACAGTGGGGCCTGGCTCCTCAGAGGGGCTGAGGTTGGCTGGGAGGGGAGAGCTGCCTGGCTGAGGCCCCTGGAAGGCCTACAGGAGGAAGTCAGGTGAGAGCCTGGGCAGAAAAGGGGGGTGCCCTCTTGTCCCCAAGATTCTTGGCAGCCACCAGGACTTTGTCCAGCTCATGTTAACTTGCTCTGACCTGGGCATGTGGGGCCAGGGGACCAGGTGTGCTCAGGTGAGTTCTCACAGGTGAATGACAGCATCTAAGCCCACTTAATGGTAGGAGATCCCTTAAAACTCACAGTGACCACGCGGCCTGTGGCCAGTGCCCTGCAGAGCTAGGCACCCGCACTTGGGATGATTTTCTTTTTCCCCATCCCAGGTACAAATGTGGTTTTCTGGCTCACAGAGAGGCCTGAATGTCCTATTAAGCCCCAGGAACATCGAGGCCCAGAGGGGATTTGAGGAGCCGGCTTAATTTCCGGATCCAGATGGCTTGTTTCATCACAGGAAGTGGGGTGGCTTGTGGCTTGGAGGGGCCGAGGGTGTCCATGCTGCAGGCCTGGCCTGGACTCCTTGGGGCCTCAGTGAGGCCTGCAGAGGCCCCCTGCCTCCCTCGAGCTCCTCCCTGGAGGCCCACCTCCCACCTGGGTGGGAAACTGGCTGGCTGGACCCTCTGTGGCCAGTCTGTGTACCCCAGCACTGCGCGCACATGCCCTGCTGGGCCAGCAGACCAGCTGAGGTCCCTTCTGACCCCGGGCACCCTGATGTCTGTGGCCGCCCCCTCATGTCCCCCCTCTATGCAGACCCTCCTGTGTCTCTGAAGATGAAGCCTCTCCCTCAACCCCTCCACCCTCTCCCCAGCGGATCCCCCAGCCACCCCCCTCCCACCCACCCCCCATTTACTTGGCTAAATGGGCCAAGGCTCACCTGCCTCACCTCCTGGGGGCTCCTCCAGGCCTCATATGCTGGTGTCCTCTGTCCCCCTGGTCTTGCGGGCTGCTTACTGTGGCCCAGGCTGTCTTTCCTCTGTTCATGTGCCCCAAACCTGTATCCATGCCATGTGTGCCCCAGCTGTGCCCCAGGAGGGGGCTGTGTGGTCTCTCCAGTTAGCGCCCAGCCCACAGGATGGCTCAGAGCCCCTGCTCGGAGTACTGTTTGCTCCTCACCCGCATCCCTGCCCTGCTCAACGACCTGCCCAAGAGAGAACCTAAGGGCACCCTCTGTCCACATTTTGAAATATTTCTTGACTTGTTTGCCTTTCCTGTTCTCCAGTCCCCACCTGGCTCTCCGAAGGCCAGGCTCCCATCACCTCTGCTTGCTGCTGTCCCCGCTGGTCCCCTGGATGGATCTGTGTATGTGGGCCATGTCTGCCTCCCCAGATGTCGGCTCCAGGAGGCCGTGCTTATCACCACAGACAACCCCCTGAGCGCCTTAGCATTTCAGAAAGAATTATTGTCCAGCCAGTAGAACAAATAAAGGCTTTTCCCTACCTTGTACACTGTCACATCAGGGCCCCCGCAGCGCCCCACCACCAGGGCTCCCAGGAGACCCCAGCCCCTCGGCCAGGACGCCCCCACCCTCCACGGGTCCAGGAGGTCCTCACATCCCCCTGTCTTCCCTGTGCTCCTACAGGTCTCCTTCTCCACCAGGCTTTCTGCCCCATTCCTTGCCACCCCTCCCCGCCCCCTCCCCTGTGGGAGGCCCCGACAGCTTCTGGGTGCTGGGGGGTGAGCTCCCAGAAGAGGGGCCGCCCCAGCAGGCATGGCAGCCGAGCCACACACCCCGGAGAATAATTTTGGGAAGAGAATCAAGCAACGCCCTGGGAGCTGCAGCCATCAGGAAAGAGGCCAGAAAGGCTGACTGCCACCCACAGGTACCCTGGCCCCCCCCCAGGCTGGACGCCCCCCTGGGCTCGGCTGGTCATGGAGGAGTGCCCTCTCCTGACGGCTTCTGGTGTGCTGGGAGTCAGCCCTCCAGCAGGGTGGGATACTGGGTCCTCCTTTGCCTCCAGCTGTTACAGGACGTTGTCTCTGTGTTGGCAGGTGACAAGGGAGCCCAGCTCCTGCGACGGCCGGAGCTGCTCAGCAGCGTCCATCTGAGCCAAGACTTGGTCTTCCAGGGCATTGTGCATACCCTTCTCAAGAGCACACCCACCCCCTCCTCTGCCTGGGGGCTCCTTAAGAGTACGCCTGCTTGGACTGGTGGCGGAACGCAAAACGGCACAGCCCAGCCACTGTGCAAAAGTTTGGGGATTCCTCAGAAAACCAAAACCAGGATTACTATATGATCTGGCAACTTCACTTCTGGTTATATCTCCAAAAGAATTGACAGCAAGGACTTGAAAAAATATTTGCCCACCCGTGTTCTCAGCAGCAGTGTTCACCATAGCCACGCCCCTCAGTGGAAAAATGGATGAACAAAATGGGTATATCCACACGACGGGGTATTATTCAGGCTGAAGGACCAGCGTGGGCAGTGGCCCTGGGTGGGCTTCCGGATGGCAGGCTGCACACTTGGCTGGGCGACACTGGGGCTGTCCGGCTGGTTAACTCCTTCGAGTGACTCACAGTTGGCCACCTCAGATCAGAGAAATGGAAAAACCCCAAGTGTTAATAAATATTTTCCTTATAGCCTTCATTAATTATGTCTCTACACGGGCTGGGAGGTGTTCACTTCCTTCTGTCCAGGGCTTACAGGGACGGAAGCACTGTCAGGGGAGTCCTGCGTCCTGGGGCCCAGGTCTAGGGAGAACCTCCCTTGCTTTGTAGACAGACTATGGTGCTGGTGGTGACAGCGGCGGCAAAGACGATGGTGTGAAGATGTGTGGGGGTCTCCCCCATCCCCACACATGGTCAAGAGCCTGAACTTTATCTGGAGAACAATGGAGAGCCATTGAGGTGTTTTAAATGCATTGTGACATGATTTGAACTCTGTTCTTGGGAGATGTAACAGCATGGAGTCAGACTGGTAGGGGCTGGGGACCAGAATAGGCACAAGGAGACCAGGCAAGAGGAGACGGGGTGCAGGGAGGGGACAGAGGCTTGGAGAGCTGGCTTGGAGGTGGGGCCCAAGACTCACTCTTGGAGTGGACTTGGTGGGCGTAGAGCGAGGTCATCTGTGAGACGTCGGGGAGCGTGGCTCTGGGTGGAGGTCAAGCGGACAGTAAGGATCCTCCCAGGCCAGTGACCAGCGCCCGCCCCTTACAGGTGAGGGCGTCTTGGGAGCCACAGCTGCTCCTGTTTCACAGAGATACAGCTTCCTCATCCCTTCTCTTTCCCCACTTCACAATACCGTGTCTCCACCCATTGCCCCGGCCGAGCACAAGCCTCCTTCTCCCTCCTTGGCGAGGCTTTTGGGTGCCACCACACCCTCGGCAGGGCCAGGCCCAACAAGGAAACTGCCCTCCAGCAGCTGGCACTGGGACCCTGTGGCCCTGTGGCCGGTGGCAGGAAGAGCCTGCCTAGGACCGGCTTTCCCCGGCGGTGTTTTGTTCTGTCTGGGCCTGGGCAGCATTAAATTATAAACGGAAAGATGGAAATGGTGCGGATTCATTGTGCGGAGTGGAGCGGAGTTCCTGTGACGGTGGCTGTCAAGGAAACGCTCGCGGGCCCCAGTCACTGCCCCACGGGGACAGGGCCCCAGCCTGCTGTCCCTCACTGTCCCACACGGTGGCCTGACTAGGGTTCAAATCACTGAAGTGCTCTTTTCTAAGCTTTACTCACAGGCAGTTACCTGGGAACAAGGAGACAGTTTACAGTGAGAACTGGAGTCACAAAATGGGAGTTTGCATTTGGGTTTTCTTTACCCCACTTCTGGGGAGGAAGGCGGGGGTGGGTGATTCCGGAAGCACCTGCCAGGCACTGCTAACCTTGTGGGCCCTGGGGGCTCTCCTCAGATTGGTGACGTGCGGTGGCTGGAGGATGCAGGGCCGTGGGGCCGTGGGGACCCAGCCTGTGTTGTTACTTGTTCCCTGCAGACTTGCAGCTGGGGGGCGAGCGTGCCTCCCTCCGTCTGGACCACAGGTCTCGCTGTGTCCGCCCAGCACCACATTCTAGCACGACTGCTCTTTCCCGGCAGCAGTGTGGTTTGGATGGGCATTTCCCTTCCTTGATAGTGACATATTTAGATAATAATAAACAACTTCCCTTAAAAATATGCAAATACTGGATTGCCTGGAAGTGGCCTAGAAGAGGAGACTGAGGTAGTGGCTCTTCTGGGGCTGAGCCTGGGTGTGACCCGTGCCGGTCGTGCAGACCTAGTCGCGCTCCCGTAAGAGCAGTTCCCCATCCTGGGCAGGCCCCTGTGGGTGCTGGACAGGCCGGACGCTGTCAGCTCCTGGGTCGTGGAGGAGGCGCAGGCAAGCTGTGCGTGGGTCCTGAGGGCTCCCACCTGGACGCGAGACTGTCACTTGCCACGCGGGCCCTCCTACCCCGGGGCGGGCAGGTGACCTCCTGCCACGAGCCCTGAGGACTACTGGGCACAGGTTCAGCTTAGCACTGGACCTCCTTTTCCTTTGTTCTTGTTCAGGGTCCATTTGGGGGGCACTCGGCAGCATCCACCACACTGACAGCCACTGTCCGCCTGCACGGTGCATGGGGTCCTGAGGTCCAGGGCTGTCAGGAGCCTGCATGTCCTCATACCTGTTCCCCCGACGGGAGGAAGCCAGCCAGGAACCCGTCACCTCTGCGGGCCCTTATTCCCCAGCCCGCGAGGCTCTGATGCACCCTCCTGGCCCCAGAGCTTCCTCCGCCCCTTCTGCCTGCTTCCCTTTGGCTGCTGACTCACGCCCCGGTCCTGCTCTGGCGGCTGGGACTTCTGCCGCAGAGAAAATGTTTCTGGTTGGGCTTCCGTGACTGAACACCCTTCCTGCCCTTGAGAGGAAAGTTTCAGCTCTGGAAAATTACCAGGTCAAGAAGCAAGAGAAGTTTCTACCCTGGGGCACTTTGAGAGAGAAATTTCCCTGTTGGTCTCGGCTTGGGAAGAGCAAACCTGGATCCGGGGAAGTTTTACTAGAACCACTTCCCTGAGTTCCTGGCAGCCAGGAAACCTGTGTCTCAGGCAGTGCTTGCGGGCACAAGCCTGTTTGTGACAGAGGAGAGACTCAGCCCTTTGGGCAGCCACAGACCTGAGCTGTGTGTTCAGAGGCACATGGGATCCTTCTAGAAAGCACCATAAACCCCCACCCACCTGAAATGACTAATGTGTGCGCAGGGCCGGACCCTTCCCGCAGGCCTCCCTCTGTAAACAGCTTTCAAAGCACCTGCAAGCCAGGTAAATAGAGAGAGTGGGTTAAGTATCACTTAAATCATTAGAGCAGAAAACGCAGCTGCCATGAGCCTTGGCGAGGCTGGGAGCCCTGGGACGGGCAGGTCCGGGATCACTGGGCTCCCCCCTGGCCCAGCGGTGCCGTTCCTGTGTGTGCACACTGCCGTCTGAGCTTTCGGGTCTCCGGCCTCCTCCTCTGCTGGAGGGAACGTGATTCCCCTCCACACTCCCTGTCGCTGGTTGGGACTGTTGTTACGCCTGCGTGTCACGCCAGCACGCAGCCTCGCTCCGTCAGTCCCGGGAAGCCTCCTACGCTCCCAAGAAGCCATGAGGGAAGTTCTGCTCTGTTCAGCTCTGGCTGGACCCCTGGTGGAACAGGCCCAACCCTGACAGCTCGACAGGCCTCCTGAGCAAGGGGCCACGGCCAAGCGTGAGGCTGATGAAGAAACGCCGTTGACAGAGGCAGGTAAGACACACAGCCCTGCATCTGCCTGGGGAGCTGCTCTGAGATCGGGTGCCCACCACCAGGGCCGGCATGCAGGCAGTGCTCCAGGCCTCCGTGTGTCCGTCTGAAGGACAGGGGACCAGAGAGGCTGTAGTGGCAGATAATGACACAGTGCCACAGTATCCCAGGCAGCATGAGCACGAGCAAGGCTGACCCTGGGGTCCCCATCCCTGCATGTGCTCCTATGAAGTCACACCGATGAGACCCTCTCACAGGCGGGCTTCAAACCCTCGCTGGCTCCCAGGGGCCTCACAGTACTCAGTGGACCTGCCCTATTCCCAGAAGGCAGTGCGAGACTCCAGCAGCCGCAAGCCCAGGCAGAACACCGCCCCTCACAGCTGCAGTCCAGGGCCCCAGTGGCTGCAGGACGGAGTTCCTTCGGCGGCTGCAGGGAGAATCCAGTCCTGGCCTGTCCAGCTCCCACTGTGTTCCCGGTCCATGGCCCCTCCACATCACCCTGACTTCTGATCCGCCGCTGTGCCTCTTCTTGGAAACCTCGAGACTACAGGGGCCCCAGGTCATCTGGGGTCAGCTCCCATCTCAAGGGTCAAACCCCTTGGCCAGGTGAGGTGACATATTTCAGATTTCAGGGGTTAGGACATGTGTGCTGCTGGGGGCCACTGGCCCCCACCCCAAGGGGCCTGTATAACCTGCCAGCTGCTGTGCCACTTGCTCAGGTCCACCACCCAGCTGCCTCTGCTCCCCGACGGCTTTCTAATCCCACAGCCTGGCAGCCTCCCCACCATGGGGTCGCTCAGGTCCCCTCCGGGGATGGGGCTGCCCGCGGGTTCCTGGTCCCTGAGGCTTTCCTGCTGTTGGTGGCCCTTGTCAGGAGGGCCGTGCTGGCAGGGGACATACCTGCTGCTGTCCCCGAGTGCTGCCCTGATGCCCACGTAGTCCTGACATTCGAGAGGCCTCACACACACTGGGATGACCAAGTAAATGGCTGGGAGACCCTCAGACAAGCAGGGGGGCCATGTCAGCCATTCCACAGGCGCAGCCCCGGAGAGCCAGGGGCCCTGCCATCACGTGCTGAGGGCCACCAGGTGGGGTGCGGGGGGCCAGTGCCCACCAGTCAGCTCCTCCGCTTGCCTCCAGCTCTGTGGCGCCCACATTCTCCAGAGGCGACAGCTGCAGCCCTGGGGCAGGGGGTTCAGAGCTTCTGCCAGAATTTCAGTCCACTGACTCATCTTCCCTCCACATGTTCTTGGCGCTGGGGACCTGGCGGAGGGCCAAACCAGATGGTCCTTCCCGGAACTGCAGACGCCACTGGACCATGGCCACGATTCACCTGCAGTCACGGCCACCACGCTGTGTGCCACGTGCTCATGCTTCACAGACCTGACCTCCTCACCTGGGGCCTGAGGGTGAGTAGGTGCTGCCCAGGCAAGGGTGGGTGAGGGGCTCGCGCAAGGGCCCTGCGCCAGGAGGGAGCTGGGAGAGAAGGCGGGGGTGCCAGGGCTGGGGCACACAGCTCCCCCAGGCTGTTCTCCTAGAGCAGGGGAGACATGGGGAGCAGGGGCTCTGCCATCATGGGCTTTCCAGGGAACATCCAGCCGCAGCCGAGCAAGTCTGGGCCTGGGCAGGGGCCTGGAGTCGGGCCTTGCCGCCCCAGCCAGCCTCTGTGGTGGGAGCAGAAGAGGTGAAGAAGGGACAGCCGAGCTCCAGGTTGCCAGGACATCACCAGGTTCTGGGAGAAGAAAAACCCAGGCCAGGTTTGGGGGAGATGGCCTCTCATTGCTCGACTTCTTGGGTCCTTCTGATTTCCATCTGTATGGATCTTCGAGGGCAGAGTCCTTGCCTGTCCCTCAGAATACTGATGACAGCATCTCATGGCTGTTAACCCAGGTGGGCTGCCTGTAGGCAGGGGCTGGAGACTTTGAAACCCAAGTCCCACAAAATGCTCCAAGGCAGCTTTGGAGCATTTTAGTTGGACTTTAAGTTAAATTTAACATTTTAAACTGATACTCAGTTCAATTACTGAAAACTTTTAACTATGTTTGGAACAACTTAGGTAAATGAGTGTTCTTCTTGGACTGTATGTTTTATGGAACTTAAGTACAATCAATTTCAGATAAAAATTTGGTGTCTGAATTGAGGTGCACTGTAAGTGTACACACACAGTGGATTTTGAAAACTTTGTAGAGAAAAGGAAAGTAAAATATCTCATCAGTAATTCCTTATATTGATGACACACTGGAGTGACTGTTTTTGGCTATATTGGATTAAATAAAGCATGTTATTAAAATTAATTTCACCCATTTCATGTAAAATTCCATATGTGGCTCCATTATGCTTTTATTGCACTGTGCTATTCTATATGTGCACAAGTATAAAAAACCCCCAACCCAAACCCTGGTTGTTTCAATGCACCAACCAGGGAAACTGAAAGGGGGACTCAAGGTCACACAGCTCGGCCCTCGGGGACAGGGACCTGCTCTCCAGGGAGAGAGCATGTGTGTCTGCATGTGTGTGCATCTGTGGTGTGTGTCTGCTTTTATCTGTGTCTGTGTGAGTGTGTGTGTGTTTCTGGGTGTCTGTGGGTGTCTCTGTCTCTGTGTGAGTCTGTCTGGGTGTGTGTGAGTGGGTGTGCAGCCCCATGGGAGTGGGTGAGAAGAGCTCCCTCCCATCCTTGGTGAGGGGTGCTGCCTGGAGGTCCTTCTTCAAGGCCCTGGAGTGAACCTCAGCCAGGCACAGGCCTGTGCTGCCAGGACACGTGGGCACAACACAGGCACCCACTGAGCCCCCTTTGCAGTCCCTAGTGGCCCCCAGCACCCCCCTATCGAGGTGGCCAGGCTCCCGCAGGGGCGGGACAGGAGGGCCAGGCTGTGGGACAGATGGTCCCCCTGCAGGGGGCTCAGAGCCCTCGTGGAAGCCGGCCTCACTGGTTCCCACCTTTTCTTGGCCGTGTCACCCTCACATCCAGGCCACTTCCTGGGGCACCGAGATATCAGAGTCAGTCAGCCTGTGCCTCCGCGCTCAGGAAATGGTAGGTCATGTGGGGGTCACAGGGGTTTCACAGTGACTGTCAGAGGCCCGAGGAAAGGTTTGACAAGCCATAACTCTTTCTCTGGGAAACTCCGCCACCTTGTGTGTGGGCCCAGTGGCAGGGCAGCAGCCTGGGGTGGGGCCGGCAGGCTTGGTCGTCTGTCTGCCCTTCTGGGAAGTGGCCCGCACGCCTCTGGCCCCCAGTGCCAAGAGGACTGATGGAGAGACAGCTGGGGGTGCGGTGGCCTGTCAGCCAGGCTCTCAGCCGGAGGCGCTGGACCAAGTGGGCTGCAGCAGGAAGTGGCCGTGTGACGCGCTGTTCCTCGCCCTCCCCACGAGGCCGCAGTGGAAAAGTACGCCTGGGAAGTGGAGCCATAGCTCGCGGGGCAGGGGACGCGGGACCCTCCCAGGGCTGGAGCCGCGCAGAGCCCTCAGTCACAGCCCAAGCCGGTGGAAAGTTCTGGTGTGGGACACTGTTCTTGTGCCCTGGGTTTGCCCAGCTTGGTTCCTGCCACAGTGCACTCAGCCCATGTCCTTCTGTCCCCCTGGAGGCCACCCCATCCTGTGAAACCTGGAGGGGCCTGCAGGACTGCTGAGTGTGACGGCATCAGACCCCAGATAAACGAGGAGGAACGCGGCTTTACGATGGCTCTCCCAGCAGCTGGGATGGGCGTCCCGGGCCCAGGCACCACCTATGCCCGAGTGCAAGGTCACCTCCAGTGGGATGCTGACCCGGGCGGCCCACCTCAGCGCCTGGCGGGGTGTGCAGTCACCTGCATGTTCCTCTATCCGTCTTACTGTCAAAACCCAAAGAGCACGGCCAGCATCGGGAGTCACAGCTGGGAGGAGCCCCCTGACACTCCGCTGACCTTGGCAGGCCTGTGTGGAGCCCATGGAGAAGGGTCCCCCAGACCAGGGGACCTCCCGGCGTGGCCAATGTTCTGTCTGCCTTTCTTACTTGACAGCTCTTTCTCTCGGAAAAGTTTAAATACTTAACAGGTACAGAGAAGAGTGCAATGCGCCTGCAGTACCCGTGACCAGCTGCCAGAGCCAGCCCCCATCTGCCCCACCTCTTCCCAGCCCCACCCAAATTATTTGGGAGCAAGTCCCAGAGTTCTAGCATCTGCACCACCAGTAGTTCCGCCTAGGCTCTGAGGTTGGGGGTTCCCATGGTCACGCTCAGGTGCCCCGGAGGCAGACACTAAGCCCAGCCACCCCTCCTGGGCCGTCTCATGCCAGGTGTCTTCACCACACACCCTCTGTCCTTTTCTCCTTGCACCAGTTTTGGTTGAAGAAACTGGGTCAGGGTCCCGACCCAACTCCCCATCTGGGCTGGCCCCACAGCCCCCACTTCCATGGGGATTCACACACAGACAGCTGGCCACTGGGAAGATGACTCGATTCAGTGGCACTTGGCACATCCATGGTGTGTGACTGACACCTCTGTGCAGGCCCAGGACGTCCCATCCCTAGGATGTCCTCAGACCCATTAGCAGCCACTCCCCTTCCCCATCCAGCAAACCTGCCTCCTCTTGGTGGCGCCTTTCCTGGACGTTTCGTAGGAAAGGCATCTCACACCATATGCCTCTGTGTCTCACTTCCTTCTCGCAGCCTGGCGCTCTGAGGTTCACCCCCGTGGTAGGGCCAGCTCCCAGTTCTCGGTTCTTCCCTTCTCTTTTCACCAAGTCAGTGGGATCCCTGGAGATGTGTCTGCATCTCTGTGGGGTGCACTCTCCCCACAATGTGCTGCTCTAGCTGCTGGGGAGCTTGTGCTCCAAGATGACATGGCTTGATCTGAGAAGGGTCCTGCCCTGAGCCGCCCTGGCTCTGGTGGCCACAGGACAGGGGCTTTGCTGGTGTCACGGGAACGGAGTGGTGGGCAGGACCTGGTCAGGGCCCTGGAACCAGAGGAAATGCCCCTGCCTGGAAGCCTGGTGGCGTCTGGCTCGCTGCCAGCCCAGCGCCGTGCTGAGCTCCAGAACCTCTGACGCCATGGCACCGACCAGTCGCCCTGCAGGGAGGGCAACCTTGCGAGCATGAGGGTCGGACAGTATTTGTCCTTTTGGGTTTGGCTACTTAGCATTATGTCTTCAAGGCTCATCCATGTTGGGGTGCATGTCAGAATTTCCTCTCTTTCTAAGGCTGAGTAATATTCCGGTGAATGACTAGACCACTTTCAGTTTATCCGTTCATCTGTCGGCGGCCTCGGGGCTGCTTCTACATTTTTGGCTGTTGTGAATCACGCTGTGGTGACGCGGGTGCACCAATATCTCTTTGAGACCCTGCTTTCAATTCTTTGGGTTTCCATCCACAAGTGGAATAGCTCGACCATATGATGAATCTATGTCTGATTTTTTGAGGAACTGCCACCCTGTTTTCCAGCTTGGCTGTTTTGTGCTTTATCAGAATGGAATCGTTCCGTATTCATGCTGCGGGTCTGGCCTCCTCGTGCCACATGGCGTCTGCATGGTTCCTCTGGGCAGCTGCATGCAGTTGGGGCCCATTTCTTTACATGGCCATAGGCCGTTGTACAAGCACATGACAATTTACTCACGGGCGTCTGGGCTAGTGTGAACCCGGGTGGGGTGCACGCACCGTGTGCGTCCTGATGGGGCAGTGGGGGCAGCAGAACTGCCCACGGGATGGGCCCATGGGATGCCTTTGCCTTAACTGCGGATTTTTATAGCCCACATCCAGGCAAAATTCCTTTGGAGAGAGGTCGTGTCATGGTTGAATCAAGTATAGTAACACCAACATTAATAGTGACCACAAGTATCCATCGAATGCCTTCAAAGTAGGCTTTGGCCCGTTGTAACTCCTCTGTGGGCAGACAACAGGGTAAACTTGTTGGTGAATGCAGAGCCAAGATTCAAGGCCAGGCAGGACCGGTTCTCAGGCACAAAGGCACCCCTCACGTTGGAGGGGCTGTGCCCATTCACTGCTCCACATGCAGCGCCTTTTCAAAGATCAGTTTCAAGGGCAGAGATATCGGGACTGTAGCCGCACTCCCTGCTGCCTCCTCCACTGTTACAGTAGCCGACCTGCCTGCCCGGCGCCGCTGAGAGGAAGGGGCGGCCGTCCACGCCTGTTTGTGGTCCAGCTCCAGTGCATGCCTCTTTGCATTATGACTCCAAAGAACTCCAACGAACCTGATTTATAGAACAAAATCAACAGCAGAAAGTGATGAGTCAGCACATGAGCCCGGAAACTGACCAGCTCGTGTCGTAATTTCTTCTGATTTGCATCAAGAAAGTTTATGAAGGTCCCTTGGTCTCCTGAGAACGTCTGCAGGGATGACCAGGGTCCACGTGCCCTTGGCCACCTGTTTAATTATAAAACAGCACACAGGTGATGTGTACCATCTGTGTGACTCCTTTGTTCCTCACCATGGACACCGTTCCACATCAGACAGTCATCTGCAGATTCTCAGTGGCTGCACCCCATTCTGCCGTAATTTATTTAACTTCTGTTGATTGTTTCCAGATTTGGATATTATATATATGGATATTATATATCATAACTACTCTTGCATGCAAATCATGCAGCAACTAATTTCCTTAGGGCATATTTCTATGAAGTTTATTGGGATTTGGACCTTGTGCCAAACACACTCCACTGTCCCTTCTCCCCACCCTCCAGAGAGGACATGCCCACCTGGACTTCAACCCACCCGCAGGGGTGCGTCTTTTCTCTGTTCTTTGGACAGAATCAGTTTGACGACTTAAAACACTGTTTGCCACTTTGACAGAAGATAAATTGGATATCATGGATACATTCATTGCACTTATTCGATCCCAGTGAAGTTGAGCGTTTGTCACCGCATATGCCCATGGCGCAGTTTGTGAAATGCCTGTTCAAGTCTTTTGCCCATTTTTCGAGGGCTGCGCTTGTCCTTTAAATACATATTGCTTTTTGAGAATGCAATTAACTATTTGTCATATATATTGAGACACTTTCTCCTGTTGTCCATTTGTTTTTAATTTTGATTTATGATATTTTTAACCATACAGACGCTTTAAATTTTCATGTAGTCAAATACATCAATCTTTTCCTTTGTGGTGATTAGAAAGGCCCCACCATCCCAAAGCAATACAATGATTCATCTACATTCTCACTATTTAATGTGCCTGGTGACCTCAGGCTTCTAGACTTCGCTTTGAATAGCTTATTTGAATAATCAGCAGAGGTACACGAATTGCAGATGGAATGTAATGATATGGTTTTAAAATGGGTGGAAACTGGTATTTCATCAAGCCCTCCAATACAAACCTGTTTGCCCCTGCTCAGTGGGCTGGAAAGAATTGGTTTCCCTTAATCCATCAGCTTCCATCTACTGGGCAGCTACCTCCTGAGGCTGCGGTCAGTCCCAGAGCCACTGCTGAACCCAGGGTGCCCAGGCAAGGCCTCAAAGGGGTGAGCAAATGGAAGTGGTGGAGAGCACAGAGAGAGCGTCCCTCTTAATGCAGCAGGTGTGGGCCTGGATGGGCTCCGGTGGGAGACATAGGCCCTGGGCTTCTTTTGTCGTATTTGGAGGTCAGCATTCAGGGGGGCTGCCCAGGAGGGTGGGATTGGACTGTCCAAGGCCACCCCTGTGCCAGGTGGGGCTGTCCAGGAGGACGTCATTGCTTGCAACGCTGGGCCGCGTAGAAGACAATGGACTTGCAAAATTTTATAAATCAAGACTGTTTTTGTTTCAAGGGCTGAAAATTGATTGAAGTCGGAGCCATCATGTGTTGTATGGATCCGGGAGGCCCTCACCCTCCAGCTCTCTCTGTGCCAGAGCGTCCCACATGTCAGCAGTTTTCCCGGAAAGCAATCTGACGTTAGCATCAACCCAATTACTGTAATGTACCCAGGGCTGTGGGCCTGGCCCGGCGGGGACAGAGGGAGGGCGCTCTGTGGCAGGCATTTGCTCCACATGCAGGCTCTGGTCTGCTCCTAAACACCTCAGCATACCTTATGGCCCCTCGGGGAGGAAGCAGGGGCAGCCGTCCACCAAGGCCCATCAGCTGGACGCTGCTGCCCTCCCGTTCTTCCACATGAGCAGCCTGAGGAGGGCTGCAGGCTCGGTCGCTCTCACTAACACGTTTCTTAGTTCATCTGGCCCAGGTTTGTGCTGGCACAGGACATGCCTCGGGGGAAGCAGCCTTTTAGAATGATTGATTTCCCTGGTGAACACTTCCCCCGTAAGACGTCTGACACTGAGAGCCCCGCCTTTGTGAAGCATTTCCTCTTGCCCACGCGGCGATCCCCATGCTGGTGGCCCACCTGCAAAGCACTCGCCTTCCTGGTCAGAGGCCCTCGAGGGGCTGATGTCCCTGTCCCCAGGGGCAGCATTACAATCCCACATTGGGCAGAGCGTCCTTCCTCCTCCCTTGATCGGACTGGCCAGTGGAATCTCAGCGAGCACGACACAAGCAGGACCTGAACTGTGCATGGTGGCCTTGTTTCCCTGCCCATCTGCCATCGCCACCAGAGGGGCTGGCCCTGCTGGTCCCTGAAGAAGGAAGCGGCGAATACAGCTGAACCTGACCCACAGCGGGGATCAGCCCAACCCCAACCAACCCACAGACCCAGAATGAGCTGTGGGGCCCAGTGACAGCACATGGTGTGGGCAAGGACCAGGTGGGAGCGTGCCGCGTACCAGGCTCATTTAGTCCATCAGGAACTTGTTGAGGCAGGTGACACTTTGCTTGGTTCCTTTGATGGCTCTTTAAGGAGGAAACCAAGTTACCTAAAACTGGCATGGCTAGGACGGACCTGCAGCGGCCCTCGTGAAGTGAGCAGAAATGAGCCGGGATCAGGCCGGGGCACTGCTTGGAGGCTGCTCGTGATGGCCGGAGGTGTGCAGGGCCAGGGCCTCCAGCGCAGCGTCTCTGGGGTGTTGGTCACCCACAGTAGGGCACACACTTGGGGTCGGCAATTTTGGATGGGGATTTTTGACTTTTGAAGCTGTCGCAAATATTGTTTATCCACCCCTCAGCCTCATCTCCCCTCTGGGGCTCCAAGTTCTCAGCTTCTGCACAATGCACTTTCCTTGGGCAGGGGCTGGGGCGGGGTGAGCACTGAGGCGCCCAGTTCCCTGGGAAGCACCCCCATCCCCGCCCCTGGATGGAGCAAGGAAGATGCCGCAGAGGCACTGCGCCGAGCTGGGGCTCTGCCAGCCAGCTGAGGAAAACTGCTCCTGAACACCTCCAGTTAAACAGGGGGCCGGCTCTCAGCTCTAAGTGCCCCGCTGGCCCCCAGCCCAGTGCTTCCCAGTGCAGGGTCAAAGGGAGGGTCCTCAGAGAGCCGGAAGAGCTGAGCGCCAGCCCCTTGCTTCCCCTCTGCTGCGGCGGGATAATTTTATGCTACATTCTCCAACAGGGATTTTTCTTGTTGGCAGGAATGGCATGACTTCAGGCCTCCCTGTCCCTGCAGCTGCTGTGAGCTGTCCCTGGCCCCTCAAGAATGGGCCGTGGGCATCCCTCCCACTGTCCCAGACCCCTGGGCACATGGCACCCCTGTAGCATACCACAGGCCAGGTCCCATGATGCTGCAGGGAGGGGCTGGGAAGGGGCCACTGGACCCCAAAGGGGTCCCAGGTGGGGGCTTGATGGCGGCTGGTCCGGGCAGTTCCCCCTTCCCACTCAGGGCCTAGCCCTCTCCCCATGCACACCCCACCTCAGCGCTCCCCTTGCTGCCCCCAAAAACCTTGGTGCGCCTGAGCCCCCTGCAAAGCTCTTACCCTCTCCAGACACAGTGGAGCCTTTTGGCTTAGAGCTGCCTGCACAGGGGGTGCTCTAGACCCCGAGCAGGACTAAAGCAGGTGCTGGTCCGTGTGGGCAGCCCAGGGCAGGGGCACCCACAAGCACAAAGTTGGGTGAGGGGCCGGGGCAAGGGGCTCCAAGCACACCCGCCAGGAGGCAGGGCCAGTGGAGGCATCGGGCCTGGGGAGGCCGCGCCCCTGCTCTGGTGGCTGCCCCAGGGGCAGTGGGGATGGTTTCCCTAGAGTGAGAAATAGTGTGTAAGGGAGGGAGTGTAAGGGTGCTGCCTCAGACCCCAGCCAGGCTGAGACCCCCCAACCCTGTGCCCACCTCCCTCGCCCTCAGCCACGAGTGGATCTTGGGGCTGGATTGGAGGGACAATGGTGACCTGTGGTGCCCAGGCTGGTGGGGCGGGGCACCTCCCAGGCTGAGCCAGCAGGGACAGCAGCCAGTCTGGAGCAGCATCGGCTCAGCCAGGCACGAGCGTGGTCCGCCTCTGTGCGGTGAGGCCCCGCTCCCTCTGTCCTGGGCCATGCGGAGCGTATGGGGGGTGGTGCACGCACGTTCCCCCGGGTGTCCCTGGGCACCCCACCCCACCCCCAGGACTCACGGCTGGTGGGATGCAGCTGCTGAGTACAGACAGCGGGAATGAAAGTGGAGAGAGCCCACCCAGCAGAGCAGAACTTGGGGCCCCGAGGGGGCTGCACAGTCATCCCGCCAAGGAAGGAGGGCCCCTCGGCGGGAAGCAGGACGCACCACGTGGCCCGTTTGAGTCCTGACCCACGGACTCCAGGAGCAGCAAATGGGACCACCCTATCGCCCAAGTCCGGGAGCTTAGGACACAGGTGCCTGGAACTTGGCACACAGCAGGAGCTTAATTTGTATTTGAAAAGAAAAAAATGAATGAGCAACCAAGGTGCCCTCAACCACAGCACCCTGAGCGTCTGTGCTGATGATGGGCTGGGGGCTGCAGGCCCTACCCTCCCACCTGTGCTGGGGGCCCACAGCCCAAAGGGGCGGAGCTTCCCAGACTGTCTCTGGTGTCGGGATGTGAACCCCCCACATACACACTATGGCATTGTAAGTCTGGACATGGGGCTCGGCCCGCAACCAAGTTGATGCCTTGAAATCCCAAAACCTTAACTTACTAGGAATTCTGAAGACGCTGCCTTCCCCCTCCAACCCCAAGCTTAGGGGACAGTTACCCACTGGGACAAGAACTTCCTAATAATATCCCCAGAGTCAAATGTCCGGGCTTCTCTTGTTCCAACAAGAAATTGCCTTTCACACTGGAAGCGCTCACTAGGAAACTCACCTGCAGGAGCCCTCTCCTACTCAGAGCCCAGAACTCCCCTCAAACTAGCCCTCCGACCCTGCACCCTCCTCAAGCCTGAGGAGAACGTGGTCTTCACACAGGGTCAGAACAGGGCTCAGAGACCCAGCACCCTGCAGGCCCTCCCCAGGAGGCTGGGCAGCCCGACAGGGTGCAGGCCCTCCCCAGGAGGCGGGGCAGCCCGACAGGGTGCAGGCCCTCCCCAGGAGGCGGGGCAGCCCGACAGGCATGCAGACCCTCCCCAGGAGGCTGGGCAGCCCGACAGGCATGCAGGCACCCAGGCCTCAGGCCCTGAGCCGTGTCATCGCCACAGTGCCAAGCCTGTGTCCTCATGAGCGAAACAGGGGTCAGCTCCCCAGTAGGGTTGCCACAGTGGTGAAATGGGGGCACCACCACCCGCCCCTGCCAGGGACCTGGGCAG
This sequence comes from Smutsia gigantea, assembly GCA_032199065.1. Classification (NCBI taxonomy): domain Eukaryota; kingdom Metazoa; phylum Chordata; class Mammalia; order Pholidota; family Manidae; genus Smutsia; species Smutsia gigantea. The sequence continues at coordinate 270,637 of JAVSCE010021377.1, read as the reverse complement.
GTAGAGGCGGCCTCACTGTTGACGGCACACTGAGCAGCAGAGGCAAGGAGCAGGATCTGCCCAGATAACCAGAGTGGGTGGAAAAGCATGGCGAGAGAGACAGGGCAGAAGCGGGAGATGGACAGCCAGGGGTAAGCTGCCCCCAAGACAGCCACACGCGGACAGTGGACAGAGCTGGACCTGCATTCTGCAGAGAGGTGGTTCTGGGAGCGTGGGCGGGGTGAGTTGGGATTGAAGGAAGCATAGAAAGAGGCATGTGAGCAAGTCCCCCTGGGCCCTGAGGTCTTTAAAATAACAGCGTCAACACCCTGTGGGATTCTCTGGCAGGCCTGGGCCAACCTGCAGGGCTCCAACTGGACCTGGGTGGTACACAGGGTGTCCGTGAGGACATGGCTTGGCTGCTGCAAGCAGAGGTAAGAGGGGGCACTGGGGCTGGCTGGGGTGCCTGGGGCCCTGCAGGAGATCTTGGGGGCAGGGTAGGAGACAGGAGGGTCCTAGACAGGAGAGCCCCAGGTCTGGCTGAAGTGTGGGTTTGGGGACCCCCAAGATAGCCAGAGGATGCTCAGGCCTGGCGAGCAGAGGCAGGATGTGGGTGGGAGCTGCAGGGGGCGCTAACAGGGCTGCAGCTGCAGAGAAGGGCCCACCCTGGGCCTGCTGTCCCCACCGCGGGGAAGCTCTTGCTGCCAGGAGAGTGGAGCTGGGCATTTGCTCTTATTCTGGGCCCTTCTGGGGACATGCCCAATCCGTTCTGACCAAGGGGGCCCCAGACCTTGGTGAGGGACCCAAGTGTGTGGCCCAGGCTGCAGCCCCTCGCAGGTCCGTGTGCGGGTCGGGGTCCTCAGCCCTTGCTGCCCATGCCCCACCTCTCCTGCTGGCAGGTCCTGGGAAGGGCCCCCAGGCAGGTGACATCAGTGACAGAAAGGTTGGGCATGTTGGGCACTTGGCCCAGATCTGTCCCTACTTGGATGTGGCCGGGTTGTACCCTCTTCCCCAGTGGACAGCCTGCCCATTGTCCCTCTGAGGTGCCACCCGAATTCATGGCCTGGTGGAAGCACACCCATGTGGCCCTTCTCCCGGCCCAGCTGGCAGAGCAGCAGTGACTGGAGAGCATCTCAGCTCAGCCTCTCCCAGAACAGGGGATGCTCTAGCCAATGGCCAATAGGCCGTCACGGCCCACGTGTCCCATGTCCCTGCTCCTGCACATTACCAACAGGAAGAGTGCAGAGGGGCCTCTGCTTCCCATCTGTCTCTCCCCTGAGTCACCACCGTCCCCGCCACCAGCTCTGAGCTCATCGGCTCTGCCAGCCATCATTTACCCCAAAGGCAGCCAGCTCTGACAAGGACTTTGCCAGCCGGGCGGCTGGAGCAGTTCAGAGGATGCAGCGCAGGGCCAGGCACGGGCTCCGGCCGCTCTGCCCCTGACTTGCCGTGCAGCCACGGGCAGTGTCTCTGCGTCAGTGGCTGGCAACATAGTCCTGAGGCCCCAGCTCAGACTCAGCCCAGCCCGGCCCCCCTGTGGGCAGGTAGATGGACAGCTGCCTAACCTGTGCCCCAGGATGCAGGACAGGAAGATGTTGATGCCATGCCTCCTCCACCTGCCCTGCCCTCCAGCCACTCTCAGACACAGGCAGCTCCAGCCACTGCCCCAGATAAGAGCCGCTCACAGAGTCCTCACCGCCTTCCCAAGCCTATGACACCGGCCACGTGCCCGCACACAGCCAGGGACCCACTCACCTTCGGGGTTCATAAAGCTCTCTCCAACAGGCTTCACTGTCAGGAAGCCTTTGAAAGGAACAGGGAGGGGACTCATCCCCACCCAGGGACTAATGGGCATTGGCCATCCCTCCACTGATTGTGACTTAAGGCCAGGCAATAACCCCCAGGACTCAGGACGTAGGAGATGAGGAGGGGGCAAAACGGAGAAATACCCTGTTTGGAGTTTCTGGGTTTTCCTTGTGGCCCCGCCCCAGCCTCAAGTCAGCACCACCACACGAGAGGCTAAAACTCTGAAAGAAACGCCATCTTTCCGCCAGAGGAACCAGGGAAAGGGGCCCCTGCAGGCAGAGGAGTGGGGGAAACCCAGAAGGGAGAGAGCCCAAGAAGCGGATACTTGAGAACATGACCAGAATCCCAGAAGACACGGGGGAGGAGGGCGTGGGAACGCGGGAGGTGAGGGGTGAAGCCCCGCCCACAGAAGGCAAGTGAGCTCACCTGCTAAGATGTCACCTCCAGAGGATTAAAACAGGTCCCAGAGTCTATACAGCACAGCATTCAGGCATTCACAGCAATCGGAGTGTAGAACAAACCTACTCAACAGAAAACAGGAAAATGACCAGCCCTCTTGAGGAAAAGTCAAGGATCAGATCCCAGGCGAGGCAGCCCAGCTGCACAGAGCAGTATTACAGCTGCTTCGTGAGACCTCCCTCCCTCCCTCTGTCTCTCTCACACACTTGAAGTGGATATGATATGAAATGAATGAAAAGAATTCTCAGTATGGAAGTAAGAAATATACAAATGAGTATTTTATAACTGAAAAATACAGTATCTGAAATAAAAAATCCACTGATGGGTTTAATACAGAATGTAGATGAAAGAGAAAGCCAGTGAACTTCCAGATAGATAAATAGAAAATATCCAATTTGAAGACCACAGATAAAAAGAAAAAACTGGACAGATGCTTAGGGACTAGTGGGGACAATATCAAAAGGTCCAGTATACATTTGGAGTTCCAGAAAGAGATTGGGGTAGAAAAGCTAGTTGAAGGATTAATGAATGAGATCTCAAATTTGGTGAGAGACACAAATTTAAATACCCAGTAAACTCAGAGTTTCCCAAGGAGGATAAACTCAAAAGAGACACACACCTAGAAACATAATAATCAAATTTCTGAAAACCAAAGAAAACCCAAAAATGATGATTCAAATAACTGAAAAAGGCCATTCCTTTCCTATGAAATTGCCTCAGAACTGTCACTGGAAAGCCATTGACCATATATATGTGGGTTGACTTCTGGGTCTCTATGCTGCTTATTGATCTAGGTATTTATCCTATCGTGAATCCACCTCCCTTAGTGCAGCTTCATAGTAACCCTTAAAATCAGGTAATATGAATCCTCCAGCTTTGTTCTTTTTTTTTTTTTTCAAAATTGTTTTGGTGATTCTAGCACCTTTGCCTTTCCATATAAACTTCAAATAAGTTTTCCAGTCTCTACAAAACATTTTTGCTGTATTTTTTCTGGAACTGCATTGGATCTCAAGACCAGTTTGGGGGAAACTGACTCATTAACAATCCATGAAGATGGTTTACCTCTCCACATATTTGCATTTTCGCTGATTTCTTTAATCAGTGTTTTGTAGGTTTCAGCTTACAGAATGTACACTTGTTTTGTTAGATTTATAGCTATTTCATAAGTTTTTGATGTCATTGTAAATGGTAGTGTTTCAAAATTTCAGTTTGCAAGTGCTCATTGCTAGTGTATAAAAATGTGACTGATTTTTGTATAGTGACTTTGTATCTAATGGCCTTGCAAAACTCACTTATTAGTTCTTGTAGATTTTTGTCAATTCTTTGGGACTTTCTGTATAGACTATGATGTTATCTGTGGAGAGTTTATTTCTTCTTTCCAATCAGTGTATCATTTGTCTGTGGTCAATTATATCACCTAGGTCTTTCACCATTAAAAATGAGGTTAGCTATAAAGCTCTTTGTTTTGTATTTATTTATTTTTTGTAGATGCCTTTATCAGGCTGAGGTGGTTCCATTCCATTCCTGATTTGCGGAGGGCTTTTATCATGAATGGGGGTTGATATTTTTTTTCAAATGTTCTTACAGCATCCATTGAGACCCACCTGGTCTTTGTTCTCTAGCCTGTTGACACTGACTCAGTATTGCATACAGAGCCAGCCATGCATTGTAGGGATAACTCCACTTGGTCACGACATATTTATTATAATTTTTGCTGGATTCAGTTTCCTAGTATTTGTTGTGGATTTTTGCATCTGTTACAGGCTGAATGTTTGTGTCCTCCTGAAATCCCTATGTCGAAGCCCTAGCTCCAAAGTGTGTTTGGAGATGGGGCTTTGGGAGGTAATTAGGGTTAGATTAGTTCTTGAGAATGGGGCCCTCAGGACGGGATCGGTGGCCCTACAGGAAGGCCACTCTATCTGCATGCACACCAGGGTGAGGCCAGGTTAGGACACAGCAAGAAGGCAGCAGCAGACAAGCCAGGAAGAGCCGTCACTCAGAACAGACTGTGCCGGCACCCTGGCCTTGGACTGCTGGCATCCAGACCTGTGAGAAAATTAATTCCTGTTGTTTAACCACCCAGCCTGTGGAATTTTGTTTCGACAGCCAAGGCTGGCAGAAAGGGCACTGGTGTTCCTGTGGCCCAACCTCCCCCTCAGGCTGTCCAGCTGAAGAAGCCCAGCACACTGAGCCATTTCTCCAGACCCTACAGCTGACAGAGCAAGGCTGCCATGGCCAAAGCTCCCATGGCTCTACATTGACATGAGCCCTGAAACCCCCACAGCCAACCCTTCCTCCCACAGGCCACTTGGGGGGCTCGTGGTGGGGGTGGGCTCCAGGCCAGATGCAGCTGGCCTCTGCCCCAGGCCAGCCACCAGGCCAGTACCCCCTGCCAGCTGTTGTAGGGTCACTGGTCATTGTCCCACTGAGGTGGCTCCAGGTGGCTCATCTCCACAGATTCAGATGTGGGAGCAAGCAGAGTGGGGGGCATGTCCTACTGTGTGCTGGACCACTGTCCTCATGCCAACCTTGCCTGCACCTGGCTGGAGCCCTGTGGCTTTTCGGAGCCTCACCTGAATGATGGGCCTGCAATGCTTGCCCTGTGGTCATGGTGAGGGCGGCACGGAGTGGATACCCAGGGGAGGCCCACCCCACACCAGCATCGACAAGGAGTCCCTGAGGGGTGGGGGTGCCTGGGACAGCAGCAGGCAGATGCAGGGAAGGTATGATGGGCTGGGTCCCGCCTCCAAGCTCCTGGACCTCTGCAGGCCCACAGCTGCCCGGCTTTTACCTTCTGCCCTGGTGCCTCCACAGGAGGCGTTGGGGGCACTGCGGGTGAGGCTAGGTAAAGGATGGAGGCTGCCCCTCCCTCACGCCTGCCACGGCCTGGGAGGCCTGGCCCGCCCCACTCCCGCCACGCTGCCAAGAGCTGCTGCAGGCACAGCTTGGTCAGCACGGACCCCACTCTCCTGCCACCTGGGCACTGGTCGTTTGCCAAACCTCTGTCTCATCTGGCACTCACAGACAGCTTTGTGTCCAAGGCCCGGGGTGCTGGCTGGTTTTGAGGCTCACTGTCCACCGGATGTCAGGATGACAGGTCAGGTCATTGTCCCGGGACAAGCAGGGCCAAGGGGCAGCTGATTCTGAGGACCAGGGGTCTGAGCCTCCTGACCGAGGGGCCGGTAGTTGCCAGGACGGACAGAGAGGCGCCCCCTGAGGCTCTGCCTCCCTCTCCTCTCCTTCCTGGCTGCGGGGTCTTCACTTGACTGCTCATTACCAGGGCTCGGGGATTTAAACACACTCAAGAAAAACCAAATGAAAACCGGTGTGCTTCTCATGATCTCCAGAGCAAGGGCTCTGAGTAGAGATGAGAAGGCGCCCCTGGAGGGATTCGGCAGGCCCTCCGGTGCCCCTCGAGGGTGTCAGAGCAGGCCCAGGGGGCCGCGCCCGCCCCAGGGCAGCTGGCCACCAGGGGCCGCCCGCTCTGCATCATGAGGTCCTCTTGCCCTTTGCCCACCTCAGGGCAGGTTCCCCTTGCAGAAGTTGGGGTTTGGAAACCTCAGGAATGCACGCTTCTTTCATGGGTGAGGAGAGGAGGTACGGGGACCCCATTCCCAGGCCTCACAGGGTGAGAATACAAGAGGCGGGCAATCTGGGAAACCCTGGGCCTCAGTTTCCCTCTGTGGACAATGACGGCACACTGCCGTGGTGATGGTGGGGAGAAGCAAGGGCACTGCGGCCAACTTGGGAGCATGCTCACTACCACGCGGACTCAGGCAGCTGGCTCACTGTGTGCTGACCAGGCCCTCTGGGCCGAGCAACACTAACTTACTGGCTGAGCGCTCACTGTGTGCCAGGCCACCCCACCCACGCCCGCCCACGCACAGGGTTCCTCCTCCCCTCGGATCTCAGGATCCAGAGGCTGCAGGGCTCAGGCAGCCCTCTCCCAGCTGTCCACAATGGCCCTGTGTGACCCAACAGTGACCCCAGACAGTCCCAGGGCTTCAAAAGTCACCCCAACGCTGATGACCCGAATTCACGCCCATGTTCCAGATGGCCTCATCCCTGTTTCCTGTTAGCTCCGGATTGCCTGCTCACCCACGTGAAGGGCCAGGCGGCTCCGTCCAGCGGGACCACCCACTGCCCCCTGCCAGGTCCGACCATCACAAGACTCCACCATTAACACCCGATACTCGGGGTGTCCTCCTCATTGGCTTTCTCACCCCACCTCACCCAGAACAAAACCCTGCTCCTTAGTGGGACCCGCGCCAACCCCCGAGACTCACTGTGGCCCTCCCTGCCACGTGGGCCTCCCTTCTGGGCATGGGTCCCTGTCCCGTCTGCCCCAGGGCCTTTGCACCAAGGCTCCCGTGGCCTGCAGGCCCCACCACGAGGCTGCTCCTTCTCACGGCTCAGGCACCCTTTGGACATTTCTTCCTGAGAAAGGTCCTCCTCGGCCCACTCATCACCCCACTCGGCCCAGCTCTCATAAAAACCTGACATTATCTCAGCCGTTCATTTTACATGAGTTGCCCCGATACCTCCCACTGGAATGTGAGCCCCAGAGACGGCGGCCTCCTGCCGTCTTGCGCACTCCACCTCCCCCAAGCAGTGCAGCGTGTTGTAGGGCAACTGAGGCACCAACGATTAGGTTCCCGGCACTCAGTGTGAGGGATGGGGTGGGATCTGACCTAGCCTTATGGGGCCGTGGCCTCTGCTGCGTCGGGCGCTCTGCTATGCTCTCTCCACACCATGGACAGCCCAGTGGTGCTGGCAGGGCAGGCTGCCTCTCTGGGGTCCAAGCACCTGCAGGGGGTCTGACAATGCTCCTGTTGGGCAGGCAGGGCAGGGCTGGGCCTCCCCAGGAAAGGGGGCTGCAGCAGCCGGGAGGCCTGAGGAATCCTCTGGGCTCCGTCCCTGGGGCAGCCCCCAGGAGGCAGCCCTCCGCAGCCCCACTGCAGCCTCTCTGCAGCCTCTGGGGGCCCAGCAGGAGGGGCTGCCTGGGGGGCTGGCCCCAAGGGTGCCACATATTGCCCGGGGTTCGGGGTGCCCAGCGTGTCCTCTCGCTAAGCCAGGGTCCAGGCAGGGGCGCTGCGGCAGGAACGGAGAGCGACCTTCCCTAACCTGCAGAGCTGTTCCCAGACCCGCCCCCCACTGTCCTGGCCGCGGCGTCGCTGTCCTCCTGGAGGGCCTCTGGGCCCATATCCGCCCCAGAGCCCACGGTCCAGTCCTCTCCACAGGGCCCTGGGCTCAGCTCTGAACTTGCCCAACTCTAAGATAATCACCCCTCTCTCCAGGGGCGGGAACGACACCCACCCCACGGAGCAGATGCGCCCCCCTGCATCCTGCCTGCCCTTCCCTCCTGCCCACTTCCTGTCTGGGTAGGCCTGCTGAATTATTCACTCGCATGGGGCAGGCCCTTCAGGACTGCGGGGTGAGCATTCTCCTGGACTGCATCCCATACCTCCGCTCTTAGTCATCTCTGGCTCCAGCTCAGAGCTCCTGTCCGCCGTTAATGGAACTGTAGCATGGGCCACCTCCCCTGCAGGCCTCTGCAGACAGGCCCAGCCCCTCTCTTCTCTGAAGCCCTTCTTGGGGTCCCTGCCCTGCACTGAGTCCTATCCTGCTGCTTGCTGGCTCTGGAGCCAGGGCCACATTCACTATGCATTTGCAAACAAAGGATCCAAACAGTCACCATGCTGACCCCCAAATTACCCTCCAAACAGGCAAGACTCAGATGAAAACAGGCTCCAAGACCAGGGGCTGGACCTGCTAACAGCTTTGCCTTATTTTCTCAAAAAGTGCTTCCCAGAGTGTGGAAAGGTCAAGGGCAAGGGGTGGGTGCATGTGTCCACAGGCATGAGTGTGTGTGCATGCACGTGTGTGTGTCATGTGGGCAACCCTTTGCACCCAGCATGGCTTCCACTGCCCTCTGACTCCCATTGTGTATGCTTGCACGTTTGCACACACACATATGTGTGCAAAGGCCCCAACTGAGCAGGATTTGGAGTTCACGTCCTGTGTACTGCAGGCCTGGTCAGCCCGGGGCTCCTAGATTTGGTTTGGGGCTTATCTTGACTTGCTATTTCCTTCTGCTCTATCCAGAATCCCCTTGACCCGTACCCAGATTCTATAAACCTTCGGCATCAGCTCTGGTGAGGGAAGGGCCACCATGCATCGCCAGGCCTGTGACAGCCCAGTCCCACCCCCAGAAAGCAAGGAGATGGTCTGTCTGCCAAGAGGGACACAGGCCCCTGCTAGAGGCCCTTGGAGAGAGGGTGTGCAGCCCCGAGGACGAGCACTCCCCTGGGTCCTGGGACAGAGGCCTCTTCCCGCTGCATCTCAGGCTGGCAGGAGGGCCCAGTGGGGGACTTGGGGCAGACATGTAGCAGTGCTTGAGGGCCCAGTCCATGGGGCAGGGACCACAGCAGCCCCCGAGGGAGAGCCCAGCTTCAGGGTCCACCATTTCTGGCCCTCTGCCCCTGCCTGGGGCTCTTTCCACCTTGGCACACCCAGCTCAGCCTCCATCCTGATCACTCATGTTTTTTAAGAGGAAACCTCATCTGGCTGCCCTTGGGGAGCTGAAAACTCTGCAGGGAAACCTCCGTTTGGGCCTGCAAGTCGGGTGCCCCTAAACAGAGTGATGAAGCAGGGAGCACACATAGAGGGGAGATGCTGCCGGCCTCCTGAGCGTCTTGTGGGAGGGGTGCAGCAGGCAGGGCTTAGGGCCTCACAGGGTCCCCAGTGGGGTCCCAGACCACCCTACACACCCGCACGGGGCGCAGGGGCCACTGGGGGCTCTGAGTCCCGTGTCCATGCCTGACCAGCCGTCTAAGCCCTGGACTGTGCATGTGGCAAATGCCCCCTCAGAAGGCCCTGCCATGGCTGTATTCCCCCTGCTGGGCATGTTTGGGCCCCCACCAGCTCTGATCCTGGTGGTCTCGGGTAGGCATCCAGTTCTCTGCAGGCCAGGAGACCTCCTGCACTGCGGTCCCCTTTCCCAGCACGGGTGGTGGAAGCCTACTGTAAAACCCAAATGTCACCCTCACAGCTGACAGGGGGCCACAGTCCAGGGGCCCACGCAAATCCTGCCCCTGTGCTTGCTGTGTGGCTGGTTCATCGCTGGCCCTCTCTCTGCCCCATCTCTTCATCTGTGAGATGGGGTGTTGGGGGACCCCACCCAGCAGACACCCCTGCCAGAACCATGAGGGACCCCCCTCAGCTGCCTCTGATTCCCTGAGTTCCCATATGCCTTTTCTGAGCCCAGCAGACCCAGAGCCCCTGCCTGGGGCTTCTAATATCACAAGGCCACCCATGCTGGACTCACAGGCCAAAGTTCAAAGCCCAGCTCTGCCCGCAGCATGCTGTGTGGCCTTGGGAAGTAACCCAGCCTCTCTGAGCCTTTGGTTCCAGCTGCCACCCCACCTCTGGCCACAGTGAGGATGACATGAGAGGTCACACACTGGTTTTGGGGTCACTCTGTACCAGCAGAGCCAGAGCCCCAGGCTGTCTGAGGGGAAGCCAGTGTGCAAACTGCCAGTCGCCAAGAGCCCGGCCGAGCTGCTAGCCACAGGGGCATTGAGAAGAAAGAAAGGGCTTTTGGGATCAAGGGAGTCTTCACGGAGGGGGTGACCTTGAATTCAACCTTGAGGAGCAAGTCAATTTTGATAAGAGGAGGCGTTGGGGGCAGGGAGTGTGTTCTGGGCAGCAGGGAGACGCAAACACCGAAAAGCAGCCCAACCTCCGGCCTTGGACTCCCCCATTCCCCAGAAAAGGTCCTGGAGCCCCCACCTGCATGGTGTCCCTGTCCTGTGCTGTCCCCCCATCAAGCGCACCACACTGGCTTCCATGGACCGTTTCCCTCCTGCTGCAGTGAAAGACTCAGACCCACCGGGACACTGAGGTGTGGAGGGAGGGGCTCTGGCATCGAGGGCGAGGGGCCGGGGAACAGCCTGGGGGCCACATGGTAGGCTCACAGATGGGGAGCTGTGTCCCATGGGCAGCCACCCACCCCCCCAGCTCGGTGAACCCACTTGGGTGCCTGCTGCATGCAAACCCCGCGCTGCATACGGGACCTGAGCATCCCCCACGGAAGACCCCAGAGGATGGATTTGATTTGGTCATTCTTAGTGGGAAACCTGACTCAAAAGCCCTGGCAGATTTGTAGGAAATTGGTTATTCGTGCTCCAAATGAAAGAGTAAATCTTAGCCCTCATAAGTCACTGCCTAAAGCTTCTGCCTGTGGGCCTGCCCTTCCTGCCCGCGCAGGCCAGCAGCAAACACTCTGCCTCCAGAAGGACTGACGAACCAGAGCTGAGCCAGCCCACTGCCTGCCCGGGCTTCAGGGACAACACGGGCCCCAGCGTGGAACCGGCCACAGCCAGAGCCTGGGCGCCATGGGCCACGGAGCCTGGCCACCACTCTCCTCGGTGCTGAAAGCAAGCCTGCCATGGGGCCGGCACCTGGGGCCTCCCCACTCAGGGGCCCACAGACGGTGCTGGCAGCCTGTGCCCGGGACGGCGGGCTGAGAGTGAGGGAGCCGCGCCTCCCGGACAGGCCCCAACTGAGAGATGAAGGCTGGTGGGCAGGCGCCAGCGTCCCCCCAAGAGGATCCCACACTGGTCGGCAGGTCCTCCCGGAACTGAGCCCTGGAGCAGCACCTCCCAGTCCTCCCCGTTACTGCCTTCCCAGTGTCCCTCCCGGCTCCTCACCGCACTTGCTGGCAGCGCCATACAAACTGTGTCCCCCAAATCTGTGTCCCTGGGTCTGCTCCAGGCACCCCAAACCAAGAAACCAGCACTCCTCACCCTTTTGTGTTCCCAGAGCCAATGGCAGGAGAGCTCCCTCCTTGGCCCTCTGGCCTCAGTCCCCACAATTTGCTGGCAGTGTCAGTGGGGGCCCCATCCTGGCTGTCCTGGGGGGAAGTCTGCTAGAAGCAGCAACTTCCAGAGTGTGTCCCCAGGACACTCGGTCCCGCCAGACTCTCCAGGGGCTATGTGGCCAGAGGCTCAGCCACCACTTCCCAGAGATGCCTGTGGGCTGGGGTGCTCACAGCCTGCGGGGCCAGCATGGGGGCTGCGTGACTTCTCAGATGAACTCACCAGGAACCCTTATTTCTGTGAATGCCCGTCAGCACCTGACCGGGAACCTGTGCTCCCTGGCAGCTCCCAGCTCGCCAGGGGAGAGGTCGGACACTCTCGAGGCCGCCTCTCTTTAGTGCACTTAAACAGCGTGAAGCCACCAAACTCGGCTTCCACGCCAGGTCTCGGGAGGATGTAGTTCACACATGTGTGAGGCCCTGGAGGCAGGAGCAGCACGCCATCATGTGTTTCCAGAGGCACCCGGCGTGGACCCCCGGCACCCCGGTGAGCTGAGAGTCTTGCCAGGTCCCCCTGGGCCCCTCAGGCTGGGCGGGGCAGGGGCTCATCCCTCTGCCAGGTCTGGGGGTCCTGTTACCACGGAGCTCACGATGCCATGACGCTCCTGGAGCCAACGTGCCGCATTGGTCTGTCCTCCCCATTTCACAGATGAGGAAACTGGCCCGGAGAGGCAGCAACTTGCCTTGCTCAGCCCCAGGCCGTCCCCGGCTCTGCCTCTGAGCGTCTGCTGGGCCGCACTGAGGAGTGTGACCAGAGGGAGACGCAGCTCAGGCAGGGCTGCCTGCTGGCCGCCATGGGCTGAGAACATTCCAGATGCCTGCAGGCGAGGTCACATCTGCCCTGTGCGAGGCCCACCCACGGCCAGGTCGGACAGGACCTCGTCAGAGTGGCTGGCCCTTCACCTGCAGGGCGTCCGTGAGTGTGGTGTGCACGTGTGTGTGGGCTGTGCCACTCTGTCGGGAGGCGGGGTGGCCTCACTCAGCCCCCCCGGCTCTCGCTCTCTAGGACTCAGTGCTCCCCGAGCCCGAGTCCCGGTGACGCGCCACCTCCCAGAGCCACCCTCCACCCCTACGACCGCTGCCCTTGACCTCAGCTCCCCGTCACCCGGGTCAGCACTTTCTCTCCTTGGGAGGTGAGCCCCCCAAGGACTGGGCCTGTCACAGTTCCCCAGCACATAGTAGGCTCTCAATAAACACATGGACCCAGGTCTCTGATTAAGTGCAAGTTAAATAATTTAAGTGTTTGTGCTGGAGTCAGATTTGAAGGGGGCGCCCCTCACACGCCATTCATTCAGCTCAGCCATGTGTGTCCACAAGTGCCTGGGGGAGGGCAGTGTGCCCACCTCACTGCAGGAGCTGGGCATGGCTGTGTCCTGCAGGGGCATGTCACTGGCTTCAGACTATGTTGTATATACTTCTCATGCCCAGAGGGAACCCCAAACCACAGGTGGCCAGCAGGCCTAGGGACGGCCAGGGAGAATTCCCCTCTCAAAATGCCTAGCCATCATCTGGGTCCCATTTTACAGACCCCTTCCTACAGGAAGTCCTCTCTGACCACTCAGGTAAGGAGGGCCAGCCATGAGCCCTGCATGTGCCCAGACCTCACTGACTGTGAGCCTTGGGGCTGCAGGCACCCAGCTCAGAACCTCCGTGAGCATCTCCTGTGAGTTAAGGTGAGGGTGGAGCTGAGCCTGGCGGTACCCAGGCCTGCAGGCTGCACTGGACTGAGAGCCACAAATCCATGTGAAGCTCCTGCTACTAGATCAGCAGAAAGTCAGGCAGAAACTCTGACCTAACCCCGTAAGCACTAAGGCCCTCGGTGTCCCCTGGCAATGGGGCATGCAGACGGGGGTGTGATGGACGATGTCACAGCGGTCTGGCTAGGCTGGTGCCCATGGTCAGGCCAAACGCCCCTCAAGACGTTACTGTGAAGGTATTTTCAGGTGTGATCAATGCTTCAATCAGCCGACTCTGAGCAAAGTGGACAGGCCTGGGAAGGGCAGCGGAGGGAGCTTACCCAACCCCGAGGCCTCACAAGCAAAGCTGGGCTTCTGGAAGAAGGAATTCTCCTCCACGGAAGGGGCAACTTGGAAGCCTGCCCGAGAGCTTAGCTACCCGTCCTGTGGACTTGGGCTCAATTCCACAGCTGGAATTCCTTAAAGTAAATCTCTCACCCCAGACAGACAGACATACAGGGGAAGGACAGAGCTGAACAGATAGCTGATTGATAGATGGTAGATAGGTATAGGTGGCAGATGATAGAGACAGATAGACAGACACACAGACTGGTAGAGATGTAGAAGCGGATATTGACCCCCACCCATGTCTATTTCTCCTAAGAACCTTAATGACACAGGGACATAAAGGCTGTCTCCACCCCCCCAAACTCATTTCCTTGGGTCCTGGGAAGCACACAGGGGTCTAGAGGGGTTGGGCTGGCTCAAAGCAGGGCCCATCTGGCCCTGGACACAGGGATTCGGGAGCCCAGGCACTATCTTGTTCAAGGTCAGCACAGCACAGAGCAATGAACAGTCCTCCAAATTCATACTCCCCTTTCCCCAGGATCACAGTTTCCTCTAAAGCTCTGAATTTCCCAACATCCTTGCACTTCCTGCCCTGCACCCCTGCCCCAATGCCTCTCCCAGGCCCACACTCCCATCTGGCTATCCACGGCAGCTGTCCTGCAGGGGCCACCACCGACCAGCATGACCCAGCGCCTGTCCCCTCTTTCAGCCTGAGGGGTGCTGTCTGGCGTCTGCTCCGCATCCTGCACACCCACGTTCCAAGACAACTCTTACGAGCAGCCTGGGCTGTGGGTCTGGATCACAGAACATTCATCGCACCTACGCTGGACTGCAAACCACACGGAAGGCACTCAGTGCTTTCTTTTCAAGCAGCCCTGACATGTGGAGCAGGGAGGAGTTCAGTGAGAAATCTGCAGGGCCCTGTGAAGTCCGCCCAGAGGAGGGGCTGCCACTCCGGGGCTCCTCTGCACCTCGGCCAGCAAACGCTTTGGCAAAGGAAGGCGACCTGGGGATGCGATGGGGTTGGCACAGCTCGAAGCCTAGTCCTGGGAACCTGGGTTCTGTACTGCCCTCCCTGCCTGCATTTTGCTTCCCCAAATGCAACCTCTTTAGCATCAGAGCACTGCCCCTGCCCAGAGCCCCTCACCAGCAGTTTCTCAGAGCCTGGAGCAGTATAATGTCCAAACCCACACACGTGTCGACATGTCAAAGCCCGTCACCCAAAGTGAGGGCTGCATGGCTTCTCGTGACCATGAGTCCCCAGGCTTTTTTGGCTCAGCAGACCCACCCCACCTCTGCAGCTGCGGGTTCTGGGTGCGGCCATGCTGAGTCCCAGCCAGGCCCCACTGCCCCCGCCTGGGCTGAGTTCAGGCAGGGATGGGTCCGTGGAGAAGGGGCCGGGCCTGGGAAGTTGGTGCCACAGCCGAGTGGGCACCCACAGACCTCAGTGTGCAGGGGCCACTGAGGAGCCAGGCTTCCCTGCCAGCTGGTCCAGCTCTCTGCCTGGCAAGGAGTGAGCGACCACCCTCCTGTCCACCCCTGGCAGCCTCTGAGGACATGTGGCTAGCCCACTGGAAAACAGGAGACTGAGGTTCAGAGACATGCTGCCCTGCTCAGGGCCACCCAGCAGGCTCCGGGGCGAGGCCGCAGGGGCTCCACCCTCAGCCCCAACGCGACACCCCTTCGGAAGGCCGCCTGCCCCAAACCCCACAAGCCACTCAGGACCCCAAACAGCTCCCCGCCTCTGTTCCACAGCAGACCTGACTGCTCCTGACCCCCTGCCCCACAGGGGCCGATCCCCGTGGGGCGGCACTGCTTGAGGGAGCCTGTGGCCCGCCCTGAGCCCCCGAGGCGCCGGCCCAGCTCCAGGCCCACAGCAGCTGCTGGGATGGACGGGCCCTTCTCCGGAGGCTCTGGGCAGAAGCCCCACCCTGCAGTGGCCCCAGAGGCAGCCCCCCACCCCTGTTCCCTCTAAGCCTGAAGATCAGGGAGTCCTAGATGGTCCTGCCCATCCCCCAGGGCACCTCTCAGGACCGTGGCTCAGGGGGGTCCTCTGGGCCTCAAGATGCCCAGGGTCTACTCGCTCAGGGGGAGGCTGCCATCTGGGTGAGATGTCAAAAGGGAATTGAAGCAAGTTCATGGCTTCTGTTCACAGTGCCCAGTGCTGTCCGAGTCCGGCGGCCCCAGAGCAGCCAGCTGATGGTCAAGGACAAGAGCACGTGCTGGCAGGCGGGGCCGGGCTGCCGAGTGTCTGGGTGCTCTGGGCGCAGCCCTGCACACCCCCCAGTACGGGACAGGCTCCCTATGCTCAGGGCCCCTCCCGGAGCCATCGTTACCAGGGAGAGAGATGGAGAGATGGAGGGAGAGACGGAGAGAGAAGGGGGAAAAGCATGGAGAGAGGAGCAGAGACACACAGATGGAGGGAGGGGGGCACAGAGCCGGCCGGGCCAGGGCTTCGGGAAGGCCCACTGTGCCGGCCTCTGCAGCTATGGGGCAGCAGGCTGGGCACCTGGTGGCTATGCTCCCTGGTTCTGGAAACTTCTGCCTGGGTTTGAAGCCCAGCTTGGCTGTTCCATGGGCAGTGACCCTGACGAGGCCCTCAGCTTATAAAATGGGGCCAATAGCAGCAATGTGGGTGAAAGTACACCTGAGAAGGGGGCTGGAGGTGGCTGTGCCAGGCCTGGGCCGCCCGTCGGGCGCCGTGACTCTCCGGGTCCTGGCCCACTGCCAGCAGGCCGCCCCCGTGCTCTCCGAAGGCGGCCCTCCAGACCGTCCCTTTGGAAAGAAGGCCCTGCCCCCGCTGCCTCCTCCTGGCCTCACCGGGAAGCAACACCAGGGAAAATGGCAATTTCCAGCATTTTCTCCGGCGCTTTCCAAGGACAGACACTGGGCGGAACCCTCAGGAGGAGACAGCTCCTCAGGTGCCTGCCTTTGCCAAGTGCCAGGCCTGAACCCTGGGCCAGGTGACAGGACTGCCGTGCCCAAGCTGCGGATGCCAAGGGAGCCTTGCAGAGCTGGAGAATGCTGCTCGACGCCCCGGACCCAGCTGGCCTGGCCATGTGCCACAGACCTGCCTGGGTAGCCAGAGCTCACAGCTGGCAGGCTGGGACCCCCCCAACAACACACCTGAGTCGCTGCCTCCTCCGCACCTCCCTGCTGGGCATGGGTCCCATCCAGTGGTCTCCCCACTGGTCCCCAGCTGACCTTTGGTGAGCGCACTTTCCTCATCCCAGGACAGGATGAGAGCGAGCAGCCATAGACGAGGCCTGACAGCAATTATTAGCATGTCATTATTAATTATTAATATAGCAATACAATTAATACAGCGCCGCATTAATAAATCATGTGTCAGGGCTCCAGTCTGTGGAGGGCACGTTAGAAACTTGGCAGCCCTGTTTCAGACCAGGGAGTCCCCAAATACATGGAGTCTCTGCGAACTCCTCATTCCAAGTCCTGCCCAGGACTCTTAGTAAGCAAGCATTTTAATTAACTTGCTGAGACCCAAATTAATGTCTCTGATTGTGCAGCTCAAGAGGTTGTCAGCTAGAGCCACCCCATCATCTGCCAGAGACTCTGTTCCTAGGCACGGGACAGAGGGAGGGGCGCTGCCCTGCGGCACCTAGGACCCTCAGCCCTCCCAGGGCCAGGCTGGCAGTGAGGGCGTCGGTGGGAGCTGTCCTCCAGCCGGTCCTGAAAGTGCATTGATGCGGCCGAGTTTTACCTCCCTAGGCAATCAAATGCTGTGCACACGTCCCTGACCTGATGGGGCAGCTGGTCCCTTCCGGGCTGGTGTTGCACAGGGGCTCTCGGTGAACCACTAGCCAGTCCTGAAACCAGAGGTCACCAGCCTTCCTGGCCCAGCCAGTCCCATGAGCAGGCTCTTGCCAAGTTGGGAGCTGCTGGCATAGGGAGAGTGGGCTGTCCATTTGGAGGAGAGTGCATGCCTGACGTGTGAACGCAGCTGCTGTGTTTACTTTGTGTTGGCAATAGACAGGATGGGCTACAAACCATTCCCTAGGAGTGGCCAGGTCAGGCCGTGCTGGGGGGCCCACTAGGATGGCTGGAGCTATTGGAGGAGGCCACGCAGAGGGGGGCTCAGCTGACCTGGAAGGATGGGCCATCCAGTAAAGGTCAAGGCAAATGGCAGACTGATTCTGGAAGTGCCTGCCCCCTAGGCAGCCCCTCTTGGCTAACCACCCACCACAGACAGTTTGGGGTGATGAGGTCCAGGGCCTGGGTGGGGCAGGGGGCATCCCCGACAGACTCAGAAACAGCCCCTTCAGTCCATCCCTGGAGCCCTCCAGAGAGATGCCAGAACAAGGACAGGGTGGGTGGGCTTCCCAGCCCCTGCTGCAGCCCCGGGCCCCCAGCAGCCCCCAGAAGCCCCCAACACCGGCGAGAAAGGCAGACGGGAGTAGAAAAAGCCCAACGAACACGCAGCAGCTCATGGGAGGTACAGTCCCACTCATCTGGGGGGCGGTCTGGCTACAGGGGTGATGCTTTTATGGATGACGGGGGCACTTAGCCCAAAGGGGAGCTTTGGCTTCATCACTAGCGCCATCAGGCCTGTGCTGAAAAGCTGCAAACCATTCCCTCAGGCATCATGCCCAGCGGCTGGTGCTGGAAGACACAGAAACTCTTCATCTAGAAATGAGGATCAACCTTGCTCCAGAAAGAAGCCTGTTTCTGGGAGCAAATAGGTGGGAAATGCCACGTGGTCTGTTTTACTTTCCACTCCGATTTCGGATTGGAGCACAAGTCCCAGGCTATCTCCCTGGGGACCTGCTGGCAAGGTCCCACTCAGATGTGGGAGAAACCCACCCACTTAGGTTCAGACAACTGCCAAGGCCCCCATACCACGGGGGCCTGCACCGCCCCAGGCCCATCTCAGCACCTCCTACTGGGGTCCCCTCACTGGGTATGCAGCGCAGTCCTGGGAGATGGGCTCAAGTCCACTGAAAAGCCCCTCGGGCCCCGCTGGGGCTGTCCTTCTGGGTCTCCATTACATTGCGCTTATGAGACATGCTGATTTTGCTAAACATCCATATTCTCGCGTTTCTGTTCTTACTGTCCTCGGAAATAAAGCGTGGCCACAGCACAGCAGTTCAGCCCCACCGCCCAGTGCCGATGGCAGAGCTGTGGGAGTGCCGGGCACCGTGCACTTGACGTGCAGCTGCCGGGCCCACACGTGCAGCCTTCCCTTGTGCCCGCCCAGCGTCCTCCTCTTCCTGTCACTGGGAGAGCGAGGGGCTCGCCCGCCCTCCCATGGCTGCCCTGGCCCAGCTCCACGTGGGGTCTTGCTCAGGTTTATGAGCCTGGGGCTGCCGGGGCACTTAGCCTCCACCCGCAGGGAGCCTGCCGGGAACTAAGTGGGGCTGGATGTGGGAAAAAATAGTTTCTGATGACGCAGCTTCAGGTTCTGGACCCGCCCTGAGCCAGTGAACTCCCCTTCTGAGCTGGAGTGGTCTTCCCACAGCACTGCGCCACCTTGGACCCATGAGCTAAGGCCGGCCCATCCCCGGAGGTCTAGCTCAGGCCTCCTCTCCAGGCAGTGTCCAGCACAGGCGACGAGATGCTGCTCAAGATACCCAGTGCTAGAGACCAAGCACAGAGGCCACGTTCCGTGTGCGCCCACTTACAGAAGCTCCTGGAAAAGATGGGTCTAACCCCTGGTGGTGGAGAACCAACCAGCGCTGGAGTGGAGCCAGGACCCCAGGCTTCAAGGGCACAAGGGCTGCAGTGCCGCCCATCGAGGTGGCAGAGCAGGGGTGGCAGGCAGCCGTGGGCCCAGGGAAGGGAGCATGGGAGCTCCTCTGTGTGTCCTGGATGGAGGGGCATGGGGCCTGCCAAGGAGAGCCCACACAAACCTTGGCCTGACCACCTCACTCTGAGCCTCACCACAGGCCCGCCATCCCCGCGCCCAGCTCCGGGGTCCACGCAGCCTCCCCTGCCCGCACCAGCCCACAGGAGGCCACCACCCAAAACGTGGCAGCGTGGGGAGTCCGTGAGCTGGGGCGGGGCCCATGGGTGTGGATATACAAGCATGGACATGAAGCGGGCGTGCACGTGTGTGCCCAGCCGTGAGCTCGGGGACTTGGGACAGAACCAGACCAGCCATGGGACACGGGGAAGCCCACTGGGACTCTCGCTGGCACCCAAGGCTGTTCTCATTTCGCTGGGAAGTCTTGGGCAGTGGGACAGTGTCTCCAGAGGTATGGGAGGGGGACAAACCAGGCTGAGACTTAACCCAAGCACCCCACCTTCCCGGAGGCAAACCCGGACACGACTTTGCCAGGACAGCAGCTGGGGCCACACGGGTTCCAGTTGGAAACTCCCCAGAGGCTGTTAAACAACAGGGGGAGGCGCTCCTGAGCACCCCGCCTGCCCCCGCCCGGCACGCACCCGCCCCTCACACGCAGCAGGGCTTGGGGCTCGCTGCTGGGAGAACAGCCCAGTGTCCTCAAAGAGAGGGAGGAAGACTTCCTTTCAAATGAACATTTCCTTTTCTTCAGGAAAATGTAAGGGGCATTTCAGGGCCACCTTGTAGGAAAGGAATGTCCAGGCAGCAGCTGGGACCAGGATTTCCATCCAAAAGCCTCAGGCCCTGAGACCCCCAGCCCCAGCCAGATGTCGTGGTACCACCGGACACAGGACTGGAAGATGGGGAGGCTGGGGGTGGGGGCACCCTCGTCCTCTGTGAGCACCAGGTCCCTGGTTGAAAGGAAACCTCTCCCAAAGTTGCCGGATCCTTGGCCTCTGTAAGGGTAGGTGGCACACCCCCAGGCCCTGATGTGTTATTTCCCGTCTTCTTCAAGAGCTGCCAAAGCCTCTGAGGTCACAGCTTCTGCCCAGGGACCTGGAGGGCAGAGCTCCCGGCACTGCCAGCCCCCGACTCCGGCGCAAGGTCTGGGGGGCACAGCACCCTCGCCAATATTCTCCAGCTTTCAGGACAAATGTGCCTGAGGACAGGCCTGGCCGGGCACGTGGGCGTGAGGCTGGAAGGGGGGCCCCATCCCAGGACCCCAAGCCGAGTGCCAGGGACGAGCAGCGCTGTGTGGACACGCGGCAGGCACCCTGGTCTGCGAGGCCCGAGGAGGGTGGTGCTCAGGCCAGGGGGCCACATGAGCTGCATGGCTGCAGGAGGCAGGGGACGACTGTAGCCTGAGCTCCTGGGGAAGCTGGAATGTTTTGGGGATCCATCAGCATCCCCCACAGACCTCAGGGGCGGTCCAGGCAGGAAAGCACTGTGGGAGGGAGCCCCCCGTGGAGGGGATGGCGCAGCTCAGGGGTCAGGCCCACAGTCACTGCACAGGGTGCACGCCATCCCGGGACTGACCGCGTGAGGGTAAGCAGGGCAGCTCCAGCACAGGGAGGGCAGGCGCTGCCCCTGCAGGGCCCCGAGCACGGGGCTCAGGGCAGGCCCCCACCCTGGCCACTGCATCAGGTGCCACCAGAAGCACTCAGACCCCCTCCCAGGGAGAAGAAGAGATGGAGCCAGAGCGGGGCAAACACAGAGGCTCCTCCCCAGTGTGGGAGCCCCGCCCCCCGCCTGCCCCCTCTCCCCCTGAACCCCAAGGCAAGGTGGTCAGGTGCCCACACAGCAAGAACTCAGCTGCTGGAGACCACGAGCAGGACCGCAGAAGCGGCTGCCTGAGCGGCCCATGCTCAGCCCGGCCAAGGACCCTAGTGGAGGAGGCAGGCTGGGGACACACAGCCCTGCATGCCAACCTGGAGCCGGGACAGAGCGGGGCCGCTGTGTGGCTGCGGGCAGGAGCCCCGCCCTTCCCGAGCTCCCTGATGCCCAAGCGCTCAGCGGGCAGCTGCAGTCAGCTCTGCTAAACACAGACCCTGGACTGCTGTGAGTAGGTGGGGGTGTGAGGCAGGAGGAAGTGTGGTTCCTCCCCTTGAGGCCTCGTCCCTACACCACACCCCGCTTCCCGGGCCCTGGGAGTGGCCTTTGCCAGGCTGGGTGTTGGTTCCCAGCGAACACCTGCTCCAGAGATGGGTCCATCAGGCCTGAAGCCACACACGCAGCCGGGGTGCGGAGCCTAGACAGCTCCACCCTAAACCTCAGGACCCAGACGTCAGCCAGGACCCAGGATGGAGCCTCTGCACCCTGCAGAGAAGACGCAGCACATGCCCCGCAGCTTGGGCCTGGGCCCAGGCTCTGCCCTGCCACCAGCCCCTTATTTTGCACATCTGCTCCCTGCACAGTGAAGGTGGGGATGGGCCATGGGTGGGTGAGGGGTTTCCCTGGGGGCCTCCCCTCATCTGTCCACCAAACATCTACTAACCAGCTAATAACAGCAATAAAGCAGAGCCCCTGTCTACGGCTTTCCACGTACACCAAGCCAACGTGTGTTCACTGATCATCTGACCATTTAATGCACCCAGGGGTGGCAAACTGAGGCCCCAGGGCCAAACCCCAGCTGTTTTTATACTGCCTGAGAGCTGAGACTGGCTTTTACATTTTTAAATGACTAAGGGGGGGAAATCAAAGAAAGAGTAATATTTCATGACCCATGAAAATTATATGGAATTCAGATTCCAGGGTCCATAAACAAAGCTTTACTGGGACCCCCAGACGGTGGTGAGCGGGGCTGCCTGGCCGCTGCCCGCCCGAGCTGGCCATCACCTGCCTTCTGCCAGGCGCTTGTTCATGGCTCTCGGCCACTTCATGCACAGCCTCCCCGCGGTCACCTGTGATGGCTAGGAGCAGAGGTGGCCCTGGGCCTGGGCTGCAGTTCCTGCTGGGCACCCGACCAAAGGCAGCCGGGCGGCTGGGCAGGGACCAGCAGCCCCCTCACCAGTGATTCAGGAGCCAATGTCCGTGGCATGGAGATGGGGGACAGGAGACAGTCTCAGGGCGGGGAGAGGAGCCAGGAGCAGGGGGGCCCTGGGCCTTGCCCCCAGCCAGCTTAGGGCAGAGGCTGGGCCAGACTCTGGGGTGACCTTTGCCCTATCCCACTTCCCACATCATGGGACCCCCTGCTCTGGCAGGGAAGGGACCCCCCCCCCCACAGCCACAGCCTTTCAGCCACAGGGATATTGCCACTGGCAGGTGTCAGCGCAGATCAGAATCTGTGTGGGGTGTGGACAGGAAGGTCCAGGCTGGGCCCGAGTGTGGACAAAGCGTCCCCACCCACAGCCAAGGTCATGTCCCGACTTGAACCACCAGTTCATATTCGAAGGGTCACTGCCAGTCTGGGCTTCCTGAGCAGGTGCCTGGACAGAACTGACCCTGGTCTGGGCCCTGCCCAAGGCTTCCCGTAAGGCCAGGTCCTCCGTTCCTGGGTGGCCGACAGCCCAGCCACCTTGGGAGATGGATGTGGACTGTGTGCCTAATCAATCGAAAAGCTAGTTGATGAGGTTGTTGGGGCGGCAGGCCAGCTGTGCTGGGGGCGGCAGGCTGCACAGAGGCCCTGGGTTTTCCTTTCTGAGGATGAGGGCGTAGGCCCCGGAGTCCTCGGCGACGTGCTGCATTCCACATGGGACTGAGAGCTGCTTCGGGCAGTGGGGAGGCGGGAGGGTGGGCGGACAGGCCACCCCCAGCTCCTCGGGGAGGGGCTTTCCAAGGCAGGCTTTCACATGTGGGCTCTTGGGCAGAGGCAGAAAAGGTCAGGCCCTGCCTCCCCCACGGGACTCGGAGCCCCAGCAGGGCCTGGTAATCCCACAGCTGGCTGTCCCAGGACACGGGGTGGCTGAAGTGATGCCAGGACACATGGGTGCAGGGACTCAGCCTGCTCCTCCCCCAGCCACCCCGCAGTGACGTCCCTCAGGTCACCCCCATAACCTGGACACCTGCCACCAAAGAGGGCCTCCTGGGGCCAGGGTCACTGAAGGAGAAAGCAAAGGCCTTGGGGACGGGGAGGTTGGCCTTCCAGGCAACAGGCCCCAGACCCCACGCGCAGGCGCCAGGACACACATTTTCAAGGAACGCTCTGATGTGGAGATGCACGTTTATTTTCATAGGTTCCTGCTGCTGCTGGGCCTCAGTGGGGTCGGCCAGGAAGGCCACCTCAAGGCCAGCCAGGGCGCAGGCGGGGTGAGTGTTGGCTTACTTGGAGCCGACTGCGGGCTGAGCTGGGCCTCTGCATGGCGTCCGCATGGCCGCTGTGTCCTCCAGCCTGGCCCACGGAGCAATCAATGCGCAGCTACAGCTGGTTGAAGGGGACCAAATCCATTGAACAGTTGATTTGGTTCCATTTTACCAGCTTTAGCAAAGCATTTGGCTCCCAGATCCACGGGAGCGGCGACGGTGATGGTGACGGTGACTCCTGGTGTGGCATCCGGATGAGACGGAATGGCGGGGACCCCGGCCCGGCCCGTCCCTGCAGAGCCCACCTGGGCCAGGGGGCTCTCACGCTCTTTGCAGACAGGGCATGAGAACGAGGGGTCCCACACAGACATTCGTGCCCACAGACGTGTCTTCACCACCACTCACACCTACTCACATCACAGACACACCACCACAGGCCCTCCGGCGGCCCTACCGGCTGACCTGTCAGGATCCCAGATGGGCAGCTGTGGGCAGAAGGGCCCTGGCATGGATGCACCCATTGGCAAGGGCACTGGCTCCTGGCACCTGCCACCCACCTCAGCCCTGGGCACAGCCAAGACCATCGCCCCTGCCCTCAAGGGTGCACATCTCCGGGCACAGGACCGCAGCTTTGGGCCCTCCGCCCCCACCCCCACCTGAGTCCAGCCTCGGGCCTGGCTGACCATGAGCCCAGCTCGCTGTGGCCCCAGCCCAGTGCAGGAGGGGGTCGGTGGACATGCTGCAGGGGTGCTGGACAGACAGGGCTGGACGACCCCAGGAAGCCCCCTCTGTGTGGCTGTGGGAGGTGAAGCAGGACACGGTGGCCCACACAGCTGACCCATCGGGCACAGGGCCTGGACCCCCAGTCTACAGCCTGTTGGGGATGTGACGACAGCCCCTTGACATCCAGCAGCTGCCCTGTGGTCAGTGTGAGGACAGCACATGAGCCCTGCCACCCTCAGTGACTCAGGGAGCAAGCGCCTTTCAGAAGACAGTCTCTCCTTCCATCAGTTACCACATGGGAGCGACAGCGAGGGTACAGCAGTGTCCCGAGTGTGTGGACCTCCAGCCCGAGCATGAGGGGCCCGCACGTGCCCCTCACCCGTCAGGCATCGTCCCCACTGCCTGGCCTGCCCCCCCCCCGTCTGGGCCCCACGCTGTGTCCTGCCCTCCCGAGGCCACTGTGGGGTTGGCCACAGGCACATGCCCACCCTCCAGGCCTGCAACCTCAGCCCCCCACACCTTCCTCCACCCTCCCCACCCATCCTGCCATGTGCCCCCTCCTCAAAATGCTGACCAGGGCCATGCCACAGGGCCCCTTCTGCAGGTGGCCTTGGTCTTTCACTCCAGAACCAGCTTCCAAGGGTCATCGGGGGTCCAGGTTGGGCTCCAGCCCTCTCAACCTCGAATCCCACAACCAGGTGGGTGGCCCTTGGCAGAGCTCGGCCCTGGACGACACAGGGGCTGGCTGGACCCCAGCTCTCCAAACAGTTGGGGGCACAAGGTGGAGGCAGGCCCGAGGCTCCCAAAGCTGGACTTCCACTGAAGGCGGCATGCAGATGGAGTGACCATTGTCCATATTCCTGATGAGGCAGGTTTACAAAGCCCTGGAATCGCCTTGCGTTGGACCTGGCCCCAAGCCCTTACCACCAGGGGGGCCAAGCAAGGGCTCCAGGCCGCCCCACTGTCAGGAACAGTGCTCCCAAACCCACCTCAGGCACGACCCTGCCTGCCCAGCACCTGCGCGGGACAGCAAAGCCCCAGCCGGCTGGCATTTGTCTAGATGCCCTCCCTCGGCCCTAGCCTGCTCCTGGGGCATGTTCGTCCACCCCGGGCCTGGCCGGTCACTGCCCCCGGGCATTTGGAAACCAGAGCATAAAGGGCAGCAGGGCTCTAGTCCCGACCACGATTCTTTCCTATCAGGATCTGGGGGCTTTTGCACTCCCAGAGGACACAGCAACCATGAACGAGGTGTTCACCTGTGGACACCAGGGCAAAGGGGTTGGTGGCACAACCCCAGAGGTCTGGCCACGTGGCCTTGGGCAATGAGGTGGTACCATGGTCGTGGCTGCGTCAGCAACTCCGAATGGAGCCCGTGTGGCCAGCGCGGCTGCCTGCGGTCCTACGTCATCCCAGTTAGGAGAGCCCTGGGGCCTGGGTGGCCTCACCGGCTCTGCCCAGGATGCGGTCACGCACCTCTGCCAGCTGCTCTTGGGGGCGTAGATGTCCAGCCTTCTGCAGCCCCAGCCGACCGCCCTGCTTCTCTGCCTCAGCTCCCATGGGTCGTTTCAGCTCCATCTGGCAGGCATTCCTACGTCCCTTCCTCTCTGTACCCAGGGGTATCACCCACGACTGGGAGCTTCCAACTTCCTCACAAGGAATTTTTCCCCTTTTATCTTTGAAAAAAAGTCCAAGGTACAAACCCCAGAGCTCCCTGAACTGTTCTGTGGCTCAAAGGCCAGGGGCTACGTGAGCTCACCAGTCCCAGAGCCCCCACTCTGTGTTCTCAGACCCCGTCATCCACCTCCACCAAACGACCTCAGGCTGCCCTGCCTCCATGTGCCAGGCAGCCCTCACCACCTTGGCCACCCATGCCTGCTCCTAGGGCCTCTAACCCCAGGGCCAGAAGGAAGTTGCAATGGGGGCTGAGCCCAGAGGACTCCAGGGAACGCAGATCAGGTCACTACCAAACTTTCCCCACGACAGGCAAACATGTCACAGAGTCTGCATTTATGTCACCAGAAGGTGAGCTTGTCCAGGGCTGCAGGGCTGCGCAGAGACGCCCGAGTTCTGGTGAATTCACCATTGGCAGCAACAGCGAGGGCGTGGCTGGAGCCCCTATCCCTGCCTCTCTTTTTACTGGGGTGCAGGAGAGGGTAGCTGCAGCTAATACGGTTTGCGCATTTTACAAACCAAACAATTAAATAGGTTTTAAAACATCTGCTGATGGGATCATCCCACACAGGGAAGTACACTCAGCATTTTTAAGCAGCAACTGATACTAGATGTGGGGAATTGCTGCTGAAAACACCAGCAACCCTGTTCAAATCAATAGAAAATTAGATGCTATGAAAATGTAATATGTGTCCAATTAGTTATGATTGGAGCAAACAGTGATGTAGATAAAGACCGAGCACCATGCATTCACGGAGACCCACAGCCTGCAGGAGGCTCTCAGCCTCACCCCGAGGGGTATCAGGCTACAGGTGCTTCCCCCAAATGCCCCCAGTGCCTGAGCAGCCACAGTCACCTCTTCCAGGAAGCCCTCCTGCATTTGACAAGGGCCCAGACCCAGAATGAGGACGCAATGAGCAGGCTCCAAACCCAGCCTAGCCTCATTAGGCCGCCCCCACACCCTGGCCATCTCCAGGTCTGACCTTGGGTGGAACAGAGGTTGGCCCTGGGCTCTGGAGGTCCTCGGGGGGCTCCCTGGGCCTCTCCAAGCCTCAGCTGCCCCCCGCGGGGGTGCCAGCCACACGCTGCTCACTGCCACTGTCATCCCCGGTCCTGGTCACCACCATCATGGCTCATCTGGGGGACCTGGCCTCTTGCCCCTTGAGGGCAGCCGGGCAGCCTCTCTCCCGTGCTGCCCCACAGCACCAGACCCCAGAGAATGGTGTCCACTTTGGGCAGAAACTACACGGGCTCCCCAGGGTGAAGGTGCAGTGGCCCCAGGACAGCGAGCACAGGGCCAGCGTTCCTAGAGGAGGTGTGGTACCAGCTTGTGTTCGAGGACAACCAACAGCCCAGACATGCCGGTCTCAAAGACGCTGCCCTAGAGGCCACAGGGTGGAGGCCCCGCTGCAGCCTCCAGGCCCATCTGAGAGCCGGCCTGGTCCCCAAGATAACAGCTAGGGCGCGCTCTCCCACTGCACCCAGCCCCATCTGCACGCACACCCGGGGGGCAGCTCCCACCCAGGGACCCCCTGCCCTCCTGCCCCAGGGTTCCTGGCTCCTCTCCGGATGCCTATTTTTTACTCTGGAGCTTTTAAAATTTAAACATCAATAACCTAATATTTCTCCAGTAGAAACATTAGCTATTAGCACTCAGATTCACCACTAAATTAATTTTTAATTCCAGATTAGGGTTAATTATTAAAATAAATAGCAAAGAATTACAGTTAGCCCCAGCCATGCGAGCAGCTGCCTCCCCAGGGTCCTGCTCAGGGCGCTGGGACTTAAGGGGAGTCTCCAGAGACCCACATTAAAAAGCAAAAGGAAACCCTGTCCCACAAACAGCCCTGTGTCTACGGGTAGCCAGTGCTGGCCCAGCCGGACGCCAAGCGACCCGTTCAGCCCAGCTCCAGAACTTTTCTCTCTTCAAAAAAAAAAAAAAGGTATTAATTTCTCAACACTGATAAAACTTTAATACAGAGTTACCCGGGTTTTTAATAAACTTGTCAACAAAAGAGCAGAGCAAATTGATGGAGCCCCTCCTAGAGATAAATTTGCCTCAAATAGATCCAAAGAGCAGGGGGGTGAAGGGGGACTGAGGAGGGCAGGGGGGGAGGAAGGGACCAGCAACTGTTTTGCTGTTCTTTGCAAAAATGGCAAGATAGATTTTTGTGTCTTATTATCTCACAGATAGGGCCCAGTAAATGCTGCTATAATCTGAGGAAAGCTGGAGGTCAGGGCAGGGGGCAGTTTGGACAAAGCCACACCAGTGGGTCCTGTGGTGAGAAGCCTCCTGGCCTGGAGGGAGCCCCGCCACGTCCCATCCCCCTGCAGAAATGGGTCCCAGCGGCTGCAGGAGCTCAGTGCCCCAGGGGTGACAGTGTCAGATAAATTAGCAGGAGGATCAGGGCAGCCGCCCACCCAGGGCCACACCTGCAGGAGGCCGGGCTGGACTCGCAGAGACTGCATGCGACTGTCCCTAAATTCTGCCAGAGCTCTCTGCCCCCAGCTGGGCAAGGTCATCCTGCACATGGACACCTGGGCAGTGTACTCTCTGCGTCCAGGCCGCAGGAGTGGTGCCCTATGCTGTGAGGGGTACTCAGAGGCCCTTTTACTCCCTCACTCAAGGTCATTTGCTCCCAAGCTCCAGGGCAGTTTGAAATTCCACCAAAAGAGATTCACATCTTGGGTTAAAGGTGGAGGGAAGCAAGTTCCCCTGGGGAGCTGCTGGCCTCCAGTCCTCTGGGGTGCGTTGTTGTGTCCCGCACGGGAGGAATAGCTGGGGACAGGTGAGGAGGTGGGGGGACAGGGGAGCCTAGCAGGACCAGGTAGATCTCTCACACCTGCCACACACACAGGCCCCAGCCAGGGGTCCACTCCTTCGGAGGGCAGAGACCCTGCCGCGCCCTTGGAAACGGACAACAGGAGGCACAGGTGGGGTCACAGCTCTGAGCCTCCCTACCTGCCCTGGTGCAGCCGCAGTCAAGGGCACTTCAGTGGTGGGCGGTGCAAAGGGCCACCCCTGAGCCTCCCCCAGCCGGAGCCATCTGAGGTCAGTCTCTCCAACAGGACAGCTGAGAATGTGGACTATTTATACCGGCCGTGGCGGGCAGGCGGCTGAGATGTGCGGCCTGGTCGCCATATGTGGGCATGACCAGCGGCTTGCTGGCCTGCCAGGGGGATGAGGGCCCAAAACAGTGTGTCTGTCCTGGGCGTCCTTCAACCTCCAAAAGTCCCACTGAGCCGCCCCCATGACAGGTTCCTGGGACAGCTGCCTTCTCCCCTCCCTGCTGTTAAAAATACCCTGGGTCACTGTCCCTCCCACCCTGCAGCTGTCCACGCACCGGCCATGCCCATGCACCCCATCGTCACCAGCTCCCCCTCCAGGCTAGAGGTGTGACCCTGGAGGGTCCCCAGACTCAACCACCATGTCCAGAGCGCTCACGTGGAGGGAGCCGGTAGCCTTGTCACCAGCTCTTGTGCCGTGGGACTTCCTTCCTTGTCCTGCCCCTGGATGGGACACGGGGTGCCTCTGCACCCAGTGTCCCTGGCCCTCACCGCCACACCACCCCTCCGACTAGCCCTACTTGGGCAGCACACCTGGCCTGCAACTGAGCTGGGCCCCTGGAAACCCAGGTGGACTGAAGCGATTCCAGCACCCTGAGTGCAGGACCCGCCGCCCTGAGTCCCTCCACCTCAGTAGCAGCCCCCGTGCCGTCAGAGGTGGCCTTCTTAGCCGGGCCACTGAGATGCATGCCGCCCGCAGCTGCCCCGGCACTGTGGCGCCCCGGCCACAGCTCTGTGGTAGCCGGTACTGCCCAGCCTCCCCTGAGCCCTGAGCCCTGCAAGCGGTCCCCACTAGGTGCCCAGGAGCACAGCTCAGGGGCAGCTAGAGCAGACCCAAGCGCACACAGGCGGGAGCAGACAGCGAGCTTCTGGGAGCCGCTGACCCACACACAGGCCCTCGCCTGCCTCTTCCCACCTGGCTGCTGGGAGACCAAGGCCAGTGGCGGGGGCTGGGGTCCCTCAAAAAGCCACATCTCCCATCCCAAGGCTCTCTCTCCAGGGCCACACTGTCCCCAGCCTGGCCACCCAGGAGCAGGAGCCGCCAGGGGCAGGAAGCTGAGCTGCAGTGAGCGCGGCGGCCCTCCGCCATGGGATGTGCAGCCGGCCTATCACCCTTTGCACTAAGGCGGCAGCAATCAATGCCACCAAGGCCCCGCCCTCCATGCTGGCCCCGCCCCCGCCCCGCCTTCGCTTGCCTGGGATCCTCCTGGCCTTGTCTACCCACCAAGCCCTGGCCCTGAAGACTGGTCAGGCTCTCTCGTTTTTCATTTAAACGCATTGGTTGGGGGTGGGGATAGATTTGCAATTCAAACGATGTTTGTTTTGATTGGCTTGGGCTCCACCCAAAACGTCTGTCCTGCGGGTCAGTCTCATCAGGCAGCTGGTCCTTCACCCAGCATTTTTTGTGTGAGGCCACAGTTTGCAGAGAGACTGCTAATGTCCCACCCGTGCTCTCACAGGCCCCGAAGCTCTCGCGCGACAGTGTGCTCCCCTGCCCTTGACGAGCGCGCCGTCGGAGAAGCCAGAGAAGCCGCAGCTCCCGGCTGAAGGGCAGCCAGTTCACCTGCCACCTGGCTGCGGACAACACGCGCTCCCTGCCACCCTCCCCTCGACTCAGCCGCCTTGGGTCAGCGTGGAAGTTTCACATGGGGCTGGCAGATTTTGTGAGCGATGGCACTAAGAAAGTTAAATAATTGGTCCACTGAACGTATGGATGAGCTCCACGATTCCTGGAGTTTGTTTCCACCAGAGGAGGCGGGCAGCCCTCCCACGGCTGCGGGCGCATCCCCAGGGGCTCCTGGGCACCCAGGAGCCTCGGTGGCGCGCTGCTCCGAGAGCTCCAGCACCTTGGGCAACCAGATTTCACCCCGCAGCCTCACAAACACCACGTGGGCTCCAGGGGGTGGCAGTCCCCTTTAACCCCACCCGGTACACCCCCAGCCAGAGCCCCAGGGCCCCCAAGGCCACCCAGAAAAGCCCTTCTCAGCAGAGCATAGACACTGTCCACATCCCCCCCACAACCCCAGGAAAGGCCCAAAGACCCCACTAGGACGGGGGTCCCACTTCTTGGGGCTCCCTTCTGGGCTCCTCTCCCTGGAAAGAGTTGGAGCCTAGAGCAGAAATCACAGCCCTGTTGTTGCTGGAAAGCAGGGGGTGAGGGACACTCAAGGGGCAGGGACTCTGGCTTCCACTGGCCAAGTGGTGCCCATTTTCATTTCGGCAAGTCAAGAGATGGAGGTGATTTACAGCGGAGGAGGCCACAGCCCTCCCCCATGAACCCCCTAGTTTTACTGCTCAGTCAAACCTAATTCCAAAACACTAACGCTTTTATTTAAACACCACATCCTGCAATAAAGCCCTAATGTACTTGGGGATGCATCGAGGGAAGAGCGCCGTGTCTGCGGCCGGCCCTCGTGGCCGCGCACCTGGCTGCTTCCCCCCCTGCGGCCGGAGCTGGAAGCCAGCGGGGCAGAGATGACCTTCCCGGGGATACTGAGCACAGACCCCTCTGGGCCTGGCCTGGTCGCCAGAAGGAAGGCTGTACCCAAGGTCAACCCTATGTCTATGTGCCAGCGCCCGCAGGCCAGAGGTCAGCAAGACCTGAGAATCATAAAGGGGCCCCCAGACTGTGGCCCCTCCTCCACCTGCCTGAGGTCAACTGCCTGGAAGGTGGGAGCCATATGCAAGCCCACACTTGCCCTGGCCTCCTTGTCCTCAGACTCCTTGGTGAGGCCTCTGCGGCTCAGGGGACCTGGCTGCCCCCAGATGTAGGGGTTCCCTAGCCCCTCCTTGACCCTTTGCACCCTGAAGGCCAGGGTTGGGGAGGGGCTGGGGCACCAGGGACGGCTGAAAAGCAGAGATGACATACACATGGGAAAAGAGCTCTGAGCCGTGGAGGACGTGCCCTGGGCAGAGATGCTGGCCATGCCCCAGGCTGCAGATGCCACCACCCCAAGGGCCAAAGACAAACAGATTCACGCCCTCCCAGCATCCCCGCCCTGCATGTTGCACCCAGGCCCTCTGCCCTGTGCCTTGTTGGGGAGGACCAGAATTTCCTGGATGGTCACAGTCCAGCTGTGGGACCCACAGGCTGTCACCCCAGCCCCTTTTCCTAACCAGGGCCTTGCTGGCAGCAAAGCAGGGTGACAGGGTCCTGGGCCACTCAGGCGGCTGTCCACACCAACAGGCCAGCAAGACCCCACCAGCCTTCGTAATGAACAGCACTTCAAGCTGCATTTGGTTAAAATAGAAACGTAGTGTTGGGCCATTGGCAGGGGTGGGAGGCAGGACCAGGGTGGTGTGCTAAAGCCCCCAGGTCCACAGCCCCCAGGCTGCACTCCTGCAGCCAAATTCAGCCTGCCTGCTGTTCTCATTACCAAGGCGCCTTCAAGCCCTGGGCTTGGGGTACTTCAGAGGAGGGTGTGGGGGGCTGGGACTGCTGCCCTCAGCCTGACCAGCCCTGGAGGCCCAGCCGTGTGACACCCTCCCTCCACCTTGCGGTGTGGCCCCTGAGAGCAAGGACGGAGCCTGGGAGGTGTCCTTCCCTCAAAGAACCTCTCCACGTGGCTGCAGCATCCCTTCTCCCCACCTGCATCTGGCTTGCCCGTCGGATTTGGGGACACCCTACATTCCCTGTACCTTTGAGCAGTTTTCTGTCCTCATCATACAAACAGCCCCTCCTGTGGGCAAATGATCCCTTTAGCATGGCCAGAAGTGACGTCCAAAGCCATGGCCACCCCATGTTCCCAGCCCAGGGCCCTGCACCCCCAGCTCCCACACACACACCCCCGTGCCGGACCCCACGCCTGCCTCAGGGCCGCCTTCCCTCTGCCGCAGTCAGCACGCTGAATATTTAATGTCTGATGAACGCTTCCACCTGCTGACACAGGCAAAGTGACAGAACAATGCTGGCAGGGGACAGGCCGTCCACCGACGCCCAGGCAGGCTGCCACCCAGGCCTCGCCCCAGCCACATTGCCTGTCTGTCCCCGCGGCGGCCCCTGTGCTCCAGCGAGAGTTCCCGGCCTGAAATACATACTTCTTTACATTCCATAGCTTCGCAGGCCCATATGGCATATAAAGAAATATGTTTCCCAAGCAGGTCGAGGTGCAGAGCTGTGTGGGCTCAGGGAGGGGGGTCCACCCGGATCCACGCCCTGGAACCCTCCTTTTTGCTGGGGGCCGGCACACATGGCCTCACCCCCTTCTGACCGCGGTGCCGCCCTCCCGTCACTCACAGGTGCAAGGGGTTCAGGCGCTCAGGGAGCCTCAAGGCTCCTTCTCTGGCCAAACACCGTTTAGCTGTGCGTCAGTGGAATAGAACAGGAGGGACCCAGGCTGTCACCTCCCACCTTTGCCCCAGAGAAGGGACATGCCATCGCATCTCAGTGCCAGAGCTGAGCCTCAGCCCACAGCCTCCTCCTCCATTCGGGCACACCTGCCCCAGCCAAGTGCGCAGGGAGGGCTGAGTGAAGAGTCTGCAGCTGAGCAGGTGCCCCACCACGAGCAGTCAGGGGGCAGGTGGCCAGAGCCAGTGGACAGCCAGCGCCCCGCACCATAGGGCCAGTCAGGGGCACTAGGAGACTCAAGAAGCAGACAAGCCTTACCTGGGCAGCCAGGCGGCCTCCTGGGCAGGTCCCCGGTGATTCTGCCTCCCAGGAAACAGCTCCCTCAAGGGCAGGGCCCTCTGGTGCTGACTTTGAAGACATGCTTGAGAAGGGCAGCTGCAGGCGGACCCAGAGTCCCTGGTTGGTGGCTGGAAGCTGCTGGGAGGTGGCCCATGCCTCCACGGGCTCCCTCAGCTCCTCGGCCTGGCCACAGGGTGGACGCCCAGCCTGGCCAGGGGCTAGAGATGCCTCCTCTTCCGGCTGTCCCCTGCCTCCCTCTCTGGGTCCCCCTCTCTCTTCCTCTCCATCCTGGCAGGCTACCAGCTCTGCCACGGCCCACCTGAACAAAGCTTGTGCGTGCAGGTGGCTCACAGGGGTGCCCAGGGGCCAGGGTGCACTGCCGCCGGTGGGATGCAGCCGAGACGCCCAGGGTGGCCCGTCCGCACCTGGCTCTTTGTGGCCTGCGCCCAGCCTCCACCAGGCCTGATCAATACCAATTTACAGTCAAACACAGGGGCCGCCTTCCTGTTAATGAATTTCTCCGTTGCTCACCGGCTTCTAATGAACCCGTTAAAGAGGGTTTAAGTAAACTTAGCAAGTGGCAAACTAAGCACTTTGGAATACTTAATTGTATCGATGTTTTTCCACTGCTTTTCCAAATTTCTCTAGGATGGAGAAGGAGGTCCCTCTTGTCATGAACTCCCACCGCCCCGACCATGAAGCCAGGAGTTTAAAGAGCACCCTGGGACCCTAGGTCAGGCCCCCACCGAAGGAAGAGAAGCCATCCCAACCTGAGCCAGTGCCATGAGGAGAGGCCCCTGGGGGTGTGAGGAGCAGCATGGGGGAGGCCCACACCTGATGCGGTGGTGGGCCTGGGGGAGAGGGCCTAGCTGGCTGTGGGAAGCCTGCAGAGGGAGAATGCAGGGGAGACGCACTGGCGGCGGGGGCTGGGCCCCGGATCCTGGTGTGACTAAGAGGTGACCCAGCCTGAGGACGAGGCCCCTGGGCCTGAACACACCTCCATTCTCCTGTCAGCAAGATGAGTCCGGGGTGTCCCTGCACTCCCTCCCCACCGGGCACCCCGCCTGTCCCTGTGCAGACAGCCCGAAGAGGGTGTCCGATGCCACTGTCACCCAGGACAGGGCAGTGTCTCTGCAGAATCTGCATCGTGCAGAGGCAACTAAGCAATTTCTCAAGTCCTTGGCTGCAGCGGCTGCCCTGGGCACAGCTGGTTGGCATGTTATGTGGGGGTGCGTGGCGAGGCCTCCGAAAAGCGCCTCCACTGACAGGAAGGGGCCGCCCGCAGAAAGACACCGAGGAGCAGTGTCCCATTTCCGGGTGACTGCTGCTATTTGTCTTCTTCCCATAGCCAAGGATAAGAAAGGTTGACCGAGGTACTGTCCAGGCCCCTCTTCTCCTTGGGTGCCCGGAATGTGCCCTCCGAGAGAACCTCGCATGAAAGTGGGGGTCCAGGGTCTCAATTTCCCAGCTGCCCCCTGACCAACGAGACCTCAGAGGCTGGAGATGAGGCCACTGCACAGGCCTGGGACCCCCACTAGCTCTGCCTCCCAGGCATCCATATGGATGGTATCTGGGGGTCAGAGGAAAGCTGGGGTCCCAAAGGGCAGGAGAGTCACCGTAAGTCTAGCCAGAGCCCCCAGGAACTTCCACCTGCCCAAAAATGAACCACTGCCACTTTTCAAAAAGTTTCTCATCTTGATAGAAAAGCACCACCCTTCTCTAAGGGGACCCCACGGGGTCAGAGCTGGCACCATGCCCTGGGCCCCGTCCAGCACCCTGCAGCTGAGAACACCCCAGCGCCCAGCCATGCTCCCTCAGGCCGACCACCAGCCGCTCCCCTGGAAGCCCCCAGTCGCCGCCCACGTGGGCCCCCGCTGTGCACACCCAGCCCAGGCAGCGGCAATACCCTGACCGGGGGCCACAGAGCCTCCAAAGGGCAGAGTACCAAGCAGAGGCCGCCTGGCCACGTCCCCGCTCCACGACCCGGCGCCCCCCAGCATCTCCACGGGGGATGCTGCAAGTTCCAAGGTAAGTTTTGCCACATTCCCATCCCGGCCGCGCTTTGTTGCCGCGGGCAGGCTCATCGCGCCCTCCCGCAGCCTCCCGAGGCAGCCCCGCCCCAACGCTGCGACCCCCCATTCACCCCAGGCACTGGAGACCCCCTCTTCCTCGCAAAACGCCCGCATGTCAAAGTTCGTGCATCCCGCTGGGCGCGCCCTCGCGGCCCTGCTGACTGCTGGCTCTGCAGTTTCCCGAATGCGGACGCTGCCGTGAGCCCAGAGAAAACTCCAAAGCACCCCCGCCGGAGCCACGCGGCGCCCGCACCCACCTCGCCGCCGGCACACCCCCACCTCGGCGGCCGCAAGTTTGCGGGGCGTTCCGGCGGGCGGAGCGGGACTCACCCTGGAGCCCCTCCGGCCGGGCTGGCGACAGCGGCAGTGGGCGCAGGGTCGCGGCTCCCTGCGCGATGCGCCCCGCACAGCTCCCGGGGAGATGCTGCACCGCGGCAGCGCCATCCACCTTCTCCCGGAGCCAATAGCGAATGCAGGGGTGGGGGAGGCCGGAGCTCCCGATGCGTCCGCACTTGCGGGGTGGGGGGAGGCAGAGAGAAAGAAGACACCAGGCACCCCCTGTCTGCACCTGCCCTTCCCCCAGCCCTCTTGCAGCAGCTCAGACTTAGCGGGGAGGGAGATCTTGAGAGAGAGAGAGAGAGAGAGAGAGAGAGAGAGAGAGAGAGAGAGAGAGAGAGAGAGAGAGAGAGAGAGAGAGGGAGAGGGAAAGAGGGAGAGAGGGAGAGAGGGAGGGAGGAAGGGAGGAAGGGAGGCAGGCAGGGAGGCGCAGGCCTGGCAGCGATGCAGTGTGGAAGGGACCTGGGCAGGCACACACCTTGAGCCCCGGCCCTGGGCTGTCTGCAGGACGCTCCTGCACCCCAGCAGGGTCAGTGCAGGGCTGTGGTCAGGGTGGGACAAAGGGGAAGGTCCCGTGGGTATGCAGGCTTACACACACGGCTGGGGGTTGGGGGCTGACCGGAGGGCCCGGAGCGGGTGTGGGGGCCCCTGGGATCAGGAGCCGGCCTCACCTTTGCAGTCCTTATATACCCCGCCAAGCATCCCAAACACGCGGCCCCAGCCAAGTGGCCCCCTTGGGCCGTGCTCCCTGACCATATTTAGTCAAGCAGGGGAAAAAATAGCCTGTCAGCTGGGCCTGGGCTGGCCGGCCACTGGGAACAGGGTGGGGGCACCAGTGCCATTGACGGCGGTCCTGGGCTGCTGTCCTCCACCCCCACCCCTCCCCAGGGCTGCCCCTGCCCTGCTTTCCCCCTGCTATTTTTAGCCCAGCCCCGCACAGAGGCACCTCCCAGCAGCCAGGCACCAACCTCCCGGGCCCCAGCCTGTTCCTAGGGGTGCTCTGGGGGGACCCAGGCGGCTCCCAGGGCCTGGGTTGTGGGGGGTCCTGCCGCCTCCTCCCTGCTCTTGGCCTCCAGTGGGCTGCTCCCCACCAGGCCACACAGTACCCCCTGGCTTTGCCCTTTTGCCCGGATTCGGGACCAGAATCAGGTGGTGACAGAGCCACCTGGGTTTCCAGAAGCTCCCAAGCCAGCCCCAAGTAATAAGGCCCACAGGTCACCTTGGACAGCGAGCCTGGCCATTGCCGCACTCTACCCCAGTCCTGCAACCAGGGGGCGCGTGTGTGTAGGCCGCCCAAGTCCAAGCTCTGGTGCGCTGGGAGCACCCCATCTGTGTTCACACCTGGGTGATATAGTGGGCGCGTGCAGGGCACAGCTGTGGGGCCTGGGCAGGCCTCCTCGCCCTCCCTGAGGGTCAGGCGCAGGCCCTGCATGCGCGTGGGGGCAGTAGCCTCACTACTGGTCAGTCCTACCAGAGTGTGCTGTTGCTCCAGGAGGTCACCTCACCAACCTGTCCACCTCCTGGGCCTGGCAGGCCTGGCGCAGCCAGGGCACAGGGACGTGGGGCCCCCTCCCCATGCTGTGGCCAGGGACAGGAGGGGCGGGAGTACAGCCCCTGGAGAAGAACAGAGCAGGGGCACAGCTGTGGGAGGGGGGTCGGGGTGCTGGGGTGGCAGGAGCTCAGCCATCACTCCTGAAAGCTTTGGGCATCTGGGAGAGGCCGGGCACTGCTCCCAGCCTGAGGGACCAGGAGGGACCCTCGTTCACCCCAAGGGAGGCGGGAACACGGGGAAGTTTCAAGGTGGCCTGGGTCTGAGAGCTTTTCTGAACCCTAATCAGGTGGGAGAGCCCCCTGTGCAGAGGGCCAGCATCCCTTCCCCTGCGCACACCCAGGTGGGCCCCACCCTCCGTCCAGTGGAGGGGAGGAGGGCCGGGGCCCCGGAGTCAGGCAGGGGGGCTAAGGGCAGCCAGGCACCCCTGGCTGGTCTGCCCCTGAGGCTGCTGCAAATGATGCTCCAGGCACCCGGTGGGGGAAGGAGCAGGCAAGGCCATAAATCACCTCCACAGTCCCCCAGAGGCAGCCCCGCACTCACAGACCAGGGCAGGGGCAGAGTCCAGCTCCCTGAGGAGGGCTGGTGTGGGGGCTCCAGGGCCCCCCGGACACACCAGGTGACAGAGCAGTCTATTCCTTTATCCACAGTGCCAGCATTTACAGTATTCCAGAAGCTTCTGTATGGACTGTCTGTTGAACTTCAGATCATCCCTAAGAGGAGGGCGTCCTGTTCCCCTGCTTTACCGAGGAGAACCGGGGCTCCGAGGGGAGCCAACTTGTCTGAGAACACGTGGCCGGGGGCAGATTGGAAGGAGCCAGCGGTGTGGACCCCACTCAGGCCCCTGCTGCCTCTGAGCCCCTCACTGTAGCAGTCAGGACGGCCGAGCATGCCTGCTTGGAGGCTATCCCACTCCAGCCCAGAGAGGCTGCCCAGCATGGGAGAGGACCAGCACCTGTCAGGCCCCCCTTCTGGGTGTCCTCAGGGAGGTGGGAAGGGCCAGGACACCCCTGCACGTGTGCGTCTAGCAAACTAGCTCTATTGGGCCCCCAGCCTGCCCCTCATTCACCACGACAAGGACCCGGCCATGTGGGGCTGGCTGGGCACTGGCTGGAGGAGGGTCCCTTTGCGGTGGGGATGTGCGGTGCTGGCCAACAGGGCATGGCAGCTTGTGGGACTGCTGAGATCTCGCACTGGAGCTAGGGTCCTGCAGACCTGAATCTTTCATTTAACTTAATTAGCCCTCATTTCAATAACCGATGTGACCAGTGGCTACACTGGGGCTCTGGGGGGAGACAAGGTAAAATCCAACAGCATGTGCACAGGGCCCAAGTGATGTTGGAGGGGCAGCAGGCGAACGTCAGGGGAAGATCGTGAGGCCAGGATGGGAGCACATAGCCCGGCGCAGGGCAGCAAGGAGGCCAGAGGGCTGCAGCAAGGGCCAGGCTGTGGGCGGCGGGGCTGCGTTGGTGGGAATGCTGCAGAGGGCCAGGCCCGGTGCCAGGATGGGCTACCCTGAGGGTTTGCCCAAGACCTGTGGGCCCAGCAGGGGTGGTCAGAGAGGAAGGGGAGTGGGTGGGGTGGACCCCAGGGGAAGAGAATGTCCCTCCCTCAAGTGACAAGGGGGCAGGCCACGGGGGGTGGGGGGGTGGAGGCCTTCAGCCCATGGGAGAAGGACCCTCCAACTGCATGGCTGGAAAATGGCTCGAGGTGACCTCGCTGGAGTGGGGAGCCTAGGGGGCGTGCCGAAGGGCTTCCCTGCTCACAGCCTGTTGCAGATCCCAGCGGGCAATCCCCAGGGATTGGCCTGGGGGAGCAGCTTTCAGTGAGGGGGCCCTGGAATTCAGGTAAGTGGAGGTACTTGTGGTTTCTGGGTCACAGGGCCCCTCACCATGAGCTGGGGCAGGGTGGAGCAGCGCCCTGGAGAGCAGCGATTTCCTGGGAGCAGGACAGTAATGGAGCCCAGAGCGCACCCCCAGGGAGCAGTGGCTTCTGGCTGAGAGCATTTCCTGCAGGGCCGTCTCTGGAGGCTCAGGGTGGGGGTGGGCCGGCACACTCGTGTGCATCTGGCCACATCTTCCAGCCTGGGAGGAGGCGGGGTGCAGTGCCCAGGAAGGCCCACAGCAGCCAGTTCCAGCCCTGGAGTGACCCCTGAGCCCAGCATCCTGGTGGAGGAGAGAGGCCCCCTGGAGCCCCAGGCCTGGGTGCCACTGTGGCAGTGAGGGGCGACTCCCTGCCCCTCCTCTGTAAAGTGGGCCGTGGCCCTTCCTGGGTGGTGATCGAGGCGCAGCCAGGGGGCCCCTGCTCTGGCCTTTTCAGGAAAACCCCCAGGCAGGCTCACTCACCCCCAGGTCTTTAACCATGCAGAGTGATGAGGGAGTGAGGGAGTGAATGGCTTCCTCAACCCGTGGCCTGATCCATCCACCGCTGCACAACTGGCGTGGTGCATGGCCCATGGTAGGGGGGAGTATGGCTGGAACCACGGTGATGAGTGTCCAGGTTTGGGGGTGTGAAGGAGGCTGGGGTCTTATTTGGGGGGTCAAGGCAGGGCCAGCACCCTTGGGAGTTGCCCTGCATGCCAGAGGGTGCCCCCCTCCCCAGGAGGACCCAGAGCTGTTTTGAAGCATGTCCCCCAGTCAGCAGCTGCCCCTCTGACCAGAAGACCCTGCTCTCCATCACTTCGCTCTTCCACAAATCCTCAAATGAAACAAAACAAACCTAGGTTTTAGTTTTACATTTGGTTGTACTTTTAGACCATAGCCAACACGCTCTCTGCAATGGCCTCTCCGCCGAGAAGCGCCCTGGTCACCCAAGAAAACGGTGGGCAAGGGGCTCCCACAGATACTTCAACAAGGACACAAAGATGGCCAGGGGCCCGGTGTCACTGGTCATCCGGGAGATCCAAACCACAGTGAGACACCACCTCACACCCACCAGGATGCCTGTAAAAAACAAAGGCCCCAAACAGGAAAGTCCCAAGTGTTGGCGAGGCTGTGGTGAAATTGGTGAGAATGTACAATGGTGAAGCGGCTGTGGAAAACGGTCTGCAGGTCCTCAAGAGCTCGACCGTCCCCCCAGTGGTTCTGCTCCTGGGCATGGGCCCGAAGAAAGGAAGCAAGGACAGACGCTCGGGCACCGGTGCTCAGGCGTACGGGTCCCTCAGCGTCGTCTGTGAGGAGGGGTAAACCCGTACGGGAAGTGGTATTTGGGCCCAAGAGGGAGGAACGCGAGGCACACACCATGACCTGGATGAATGGACACCATGGTGCTGCGTGAACACAGACACAGAGGGCCACGCGTGTGACTCCACCTGCACACAGTCCACGGGGACAGAGCACACAGCAGCTGCCCGGGCCTAGGGGAGACTGACCACTTAATGGAACCTGGCCTCCTTTGTGGAGAGGAAATGTTCTGGAACTGGAGAGAGGTAGTGGCCACACCACATTGTAAATGTGCCAAATACCACCGAATCATGCCCCTAACAGTGGCTGATTTCATGTCATGTGAATTTCACCTTAATTAAAACACCAACAGAAAGGTCAATGGAGCTCAGGGCCCAGCCCCTCTCCCTGTTGATCCTCAGCACCTGGACTTAGGGTCACCCAGACCCTGGGCACAGGCTCCCCCAGCTGTGAGGCCAAGCTCCTGCTCTCTGGGGGATGGCCACTGACTTGACCCCAACTTCACCTCTTCCCGCACCCTGACACCCACTCCACTCAGGCAGACCAGGAGGTGGCCGTCCCAGAACCACAGACGTGTTGGGGGCTGTAAGGGATCTCTGCCACCCAACCCTGCCTGCTGCTGGAAAATCACCCAAAGAGGTTCATGTGCTAACCCCGGAACCTGAGGGTCGCCTTACATGGCTAAAGGGATGTACAGAGGTGTTGGAGCCAAGGACCTTGCCCTGCATGGTCCAGCTGGGCCTAAATGGAATCACAGGGTCCTGGGGGGAGGCAGGAGGCCGGAGGCCGAGGAGCGGCAGGAGGAAGCCGAGGTTGGAAAGAGGCTGGAAGCCGCTGGGTGGCAGCCCTGAAGAGGGGAGGGGCTGGGCACAGGCACCCCCGAGGAGCTGCGAAAGGCCAGAAAACACTCCCAGGGAGCCTCAGAGAAGCCAGCCCTGCCCACACCTGGATTTTAGACTTCTCCGCTCCAGAACTGGGAGAGAATAAATTTGTGGTTTTTTAAGCCACTGAGTGTGTGGCCATTTGTCACGGCAGCCACAGCAGGCTCACCGCCTGGATCAGGACAGAGCCAGCGCTGGGGCGGGTACAGCCAAGGTGGCCATGGAGCCTTCCCAGAGAGGCCCAGCAGGGCTCAGGAGAGCAGGGCCAGCTACCGGGGGTCTGGAAGACCCCGGGCGGGGGTGGGGAGGTCGGCAGCATGAGGGGGCAGCTGGGAAGCGCTCCACCCAGCCCTTGAAGGGGTGAGACAGCCAGAGGATGGTCTGCCCGGCTTCCAGGGGAATGGCCCTTCCATGCTGGCTAGGCCTGGGACCCCTTCCTGCTGAGGCCTGGTTGAGGTCACCAAATGCCAGGAAGAGTCTGGGCTCTGATGGGCAGGCAGCTCCTCTCCTGCCTGGGTGGCAGGACCATGAGCTGTGAGGCACAGAGGGGCTCCTGGAGCAGTGTCCACTGGTGGGCACTGGGCTCGCAGGCATAGAGCACATCCCTGCACGCAGGACTTCTCAGAGCCTCCATGAGGCCAGTGTGCACTTTGAGGGCCCAGCAGCCAACCTCGGCAGACCGCCCCCACCCCTGGCACACACAGGCACACCGCCCAGAGGAGGCTGTACACGCTAGTGAGGCCTGTGAGCAGAGATGCGGGTGAAATGCTGGTGGGAAGAGGCGCGCTGCCTCACTGCAAGAAGATCACGGCCTCCTCCCCGCCATGCCTGGTCAGCCGCCTGCTGCCAGACCTCAGTGCCCAAACACTCCCGTGCATACGAGCACACAGACATGCGGGCATGCACACGCACACACGCACACACCTGGATACACAGGCACATGCACACACGCACACAGCAAAACAAATGTACATACGTTACCATAATGGCAGCAGGAAGACCTCCAACCGCTTGTAAAGAAAGTTACATTTCATTGCCATGGAGTCAGTGGAGAGCATTCGTCACCAGGACATCCCATCCAGGATGGTGACAGCTTTACCGTCCTCGGGACGTGACTCGCTTCAGGCTCCTGGTCCACGTGGCACCACTTGGAGCCCCCGGGGGGGGGGTCCATGCCGGGCAGCCCTAGGCCTGCTGCACAGCAAGCACACGCTGCTCAGAGCTCCTGGGGAGGAGGGGAGGGCAGGGGCAGGGGCATGTGAGGGCCAGACTGGGCAAGTGGGGAGCTGGGGGCTCCCACCTCCTCTCCCTCCTTCCTCTCTGCACCCCTCTGTGTGTGTTGGGCGTGATGAGGCTTTTCCACATCTTGGAGCCCCTCTGCTGTGGAGGATTCACATGGACTCATCTTGGAAGAAAGTGAACCACCAGTGGAAACCAGGACGATGGACCAGGCTGGTCCCTGAGCCCCACCCCTGGGCCCCTTGTCCCCTCCCTGCAGATGTTCCACAGGGCCCCTTGTGGGCTCCCCACCAGCCCTTGTGGAAGTATTTTTCTGGGTCAAGAGACAGATTCCTGATCAAAAAGAAGAGGAGATGGGAGTGGGGGAGATTCAGGGCGATTTCTGGCTGCATTTTAAGAAGTCCTGCCTTAAATGTAAAAACTTACCACAGCAGAAAGCTCTCTTGGCTCCTGCAGAGATGCAGCCATCACACCAAGCTGTAAAACAGAGGCTCAT
Source organism: Smutsia gigantea (assembly GCA_032199065.1). Classification (NCBI taxonomy): domain Eukaryota; kingdom Metazoa; phylum Chordata; class Mammalia; order Pholidota; family Manidae; genus Smutsia; species Smutsia gigantea. The sequence goes on along the minus strand of JAVSCE010021377.1, from coordinate 227,610 downwards.
GGTGCTGCAGGCAGGTCTGGGGGACGGGGCAGCTGGTGGCCCTTCCTGCCTGTGGGCGGCCTACCCCTCTGTGTTGGGCACCTTGCCTCCTCTGTGGGCTCCCCACCCTGTGGTGCTCATGTCCGGTTGTTCCAGCCATTTTTTAGCCACAAAAAACGGCCATGGGAGGCCTGGCAGGGGCTTGGTCTGCTCTGCAGGAGTTTGGGGATGGACATGGCCCTGGTGGCCAGCGGGCCAAGGGAGGTGGGGGCAGGCCGTGCATAGGAGGGCTCCTGTGGTGGGCTGGTCAGTCTGACTGCGGCTGCTCGGGGCAGAGGAAGGATTCTGAGTGACCATGTCCATCATCCATCCAGTGTTTGCCAGCAGAGCTGAGCCGACTCCATTCCCAACTTCTGTGAGCGGCCGGCTCCTCAGGCCCAGGTGTGGACACACAGACGAATCAGGTGAGAACACCCATCTGGCTCTTCCCTGGTGGAGAAACCCTTTCTGCTGCTGTTCACCCCTTCCTTTCCATTCTGAGCTGAGCAGGGCTCCCCATCTTCTATGTGAGAAAGGAGTCTGCAGGATGTGGAGAATTGATAGAAGCAGACCTCAGACCCCTTGGTGGCAAAGCCATTTACCCCAAATCGTCACTCTTTGTAGTGTTGGGAGCAGGGACAGAGTTTCTGTCCAGGTGAGCGAGCATCACCCTACCTGAGCACAGATTCCAGAGAAGTTGTACAAAACACATTTTGCAAAGTGGCTGATGCCTGGACCCTCCTTGTGAACCGTCCCCTTCCCGCCAGCTCCAGCCAGATGCAGGGCCAGTGGCCGAGGGGGTCTCCTGTTCCTGGCCCCCTCCCTGTCCTTGGGCCCTGCTGCAGGGGCTGGAGGGGTCACCTCAGGAAGCCCCTCCTTTCCGGGGTAGGCAGCAGGGTCCCAGGGCTGCACAGGCCAAGCTGCCCTTGATGGGTGCCCAGTGGCCGGCAGGGCCTGGCTCCTTGTCATGCTCTGTGGAAGCAGGCGCCTGGCTCCCTTGGGGCTGCATGTGAGACCCTGCGGCCCCCCAGAGGGCCTCTTCCTAAGGGCATCCCGGGGCCTGAATTCTCCTTACTCATGAGCAGCAAGTTGTGACCGCTCCCCGGGGAGCCCTGGGATGATGGGGTGGCCTCATCTCCCTGGCACGTGCCCTGTCCACGTCCCCGGGGAGCTGAGGAATGTGGATCTGACAGGATCTTGGCCACAATTAGCTGGTTCCCTCATCCCTGCCCCATAAATATTCATTCTGGGATTGTTATAAAGGGGCTTTAAAAAAACCACCAAACTCATCTGGAGAAAGGAACTGAATGGTGGCCAGATGCCCACTGCCAACCCCAGCCCCATTGCTGACGGCATAAAAAGTCGCCACCATGGCAACTTTTCTCCAGGGTCGCACATGCACTCCCTGAGGTACTGTTTAACCTGGGCTGGGTGTTTTGGGTTCCTTGCATGTAACATTTATAACAGCCACAGAGCGCTCAGGACATGCAGTGCGTGGGGCCGTGTCCTCCAAGAGGGTGGCCAGCTGCAGCCACCAGGAGGGTGTGAGGGCCGCCTGCAAGGGACTCCCCACACATTCTGCCTCTACTTGGAGTTCGCTCTGCAGACGACGTCCCTGCATCTCTGCCTCCACTCCGCCAGGGCTCCACCTGGGCCTCCGGAGTGCAGGAGGGCGAGGATATGCCGTGGGAGTCTGTGCCAAAGGAGGCACCAGGTTGGATCTGGACTGAGCTGGACGTCCTCCAGTCCAGACTTCCATCAGAGTAGCTGGCTCTTCCTTTAAATGCTTCAAGGGACAGGGCGCTCAGCATGCCAGAGGCCACCTCTCCTCCTCAGAAGCTGTGCTCAGGCTCTGGGAAGCCAAGGGGGCCGGCAGGGCTCACATGGCAACGATGCTGGCCACCGGCGGGCAGGCTGGGTGCCAGCTCTGAAGGCTTCCTGAGCGTGCCTCACTAGATGGCCTCCGGGCTCCTAGAGAGATTCTGAGATGATGCAGACTAACACCCGCACAGGGGGACTGGCTCAGAGCCCCCTCCCCAGGGCCGCTCTCCTCACTGTCATCCTCCCTGGTGGGCGGGGCCCTCTGGCAGCCTCCTGGCGCCAACCTGCTCTCACCGGCTTTGGGTCCATCACAGCTGCACCCCAGGCTCTGGACCCCACCCCCGGGGCCCTGCCCTCAGTAATGCGGCGGTGCTCCCTGTCCCCACAGGCCACCTCACACCAGGCCTGGCCGGGATGCTAGGAGGCCAGGGAGGCCTGGGCCCAGATGCTGGGGTCCCGGGAGGATGCTTGCCTCCCTCCTGATGACACAGATTTCCCTGGGGTCGGCTTGCAGATGCTGAGAACTAGCCTGCCCTGGGAGCTGTCCCGTTTAACAAACGGATCTCTGTTCGCTCCTGATGGATGGCTTTGCCTGATCGTAAAACTCCAGAGGAAGTCAGATTTAGGTTCCCAAAACCTTGAAGATATTCCATGAATTTATTATGTGATCTGGTAAATTATTGAATCCTGGTCCTCACTATCTTCAAGAGACACAGCAGGCCCGAGGCTCCACGTGTCCAGTGGACCTGGGGGCTTGCCTTCTATGGGTAATGATCCCACCAGGAACGCTCTTCCAGGAACTTGGGCTGGGAATCCAAAATCCCAGGGAAGCCCTCCCAGGGTCAGAGGGCAGCAAAGCCTGAGAAGTCCCCCAGAGTTGCGGTCCACCCTTCTTGGCCCAGGGTCTCCTGTGTTCTGATGGTCAGCCCTCCCTCAGACTCCCTTGGGCCTTCTCTGGGGACGAGGCTCAGAGTTCCCAACTTCCTTTGCAAGCAAGCCTGCGGGAGGCAGAACCCCTGCCCCCCACATGCACCCCCATCAACCTCCCTTGAGTACAGACAGAGCCAGCAGGTGTGATGGGGCATCGCCCGGAGATTCAGGTGCTAATGGATCGACTGTGTGTCCGTCAGGAGGGGGTGTGCTGCTGGGGGGCCCGGCCTCATCAGGCAGGCCCTTTAAGAGGAAAGGCATCAGAAGCGCTGTCACACTGACCTCAAAGAAGGAAGCCGCAGCCAGTCACGGCCTGCCCTCGGGGGCCGGGGGTCCAGGGTCTGCCGAAGCCCACAGCCTAAAGCCACAGACAGCTGGGACTGCGGTCCTACAACCCCAAGGGACTGAACCCCCAACAATCTGAACAAACTCAGAAGAGGTCCCTGAGCCTCCAAAGAGAGGCGGCCCCAGTGAGACCCTGAGCCGAGGGGCTGGCCACACCATGCTGGACTTCCGAGCCACAGAAACTGTGAGATGATAGCCGGCAGGCATTGTAATCTGCTTTGTGTGTGGTAATTTGTCACACAGCATGACAATGATCACAAAACTGAACCCCCAGCTGTGAAATGTGAGAACACACAGTTCAAGGCACATCTCACAACCTCCACCCGCCGGGCAGCTGGTGTCCGTGTCCTCCGGCCCTCCCTGCTCCGTGGGCTGCGGCTTGTGCTGGTAGGGATTCTGAGCTCGCCCTGGGCTCAGTGGGAGAGACACCATCGCAGGGCAGCGCAGGCAGGGGAGCATGGCACACAGGCCACGGGCTAGGTGGCCGACTCCCAGTTTGAGGGGTCCTGTCCAGCCTGGGTGGGGGACATGTCCCCACAGGTGTTTCTTCCCTGCCCCCCAGGGTGAGTATCGTAGGGCCCCTGTTCTCTAGGGCCCTTGGAACACGGCGACCACGTGAGTCACTCCGTCCAGGCCTCTCACTGAGATCAAGCGGGACACTGGCCCCGCTTCCTGCTCCTGGCTGCGGCGAGATCCTGCCCCAGGACAGATGTGGCCAAGCTGGGAATCACAGCTGCTGGTCCTCTCCGGGTGGCACGAGGGCCCCATTACCCTCCTGTCCCAGGCTCTGGCACCCACAGGTCTCAGGACCCCTTCCCAAAGCCTTGGCAGCCTGCTGGCCCCACTGCCTCTCACCCAACAGGGACCCTCTCCTGCTTCCCCCTCCCCTCAAGGACACTCCAGCAACCTCCCCTAAGCTTGTCTCACCTAGACTGGAGGAAGCAAGATCGCCAACCAGCTAAGCTGCCGGGGCCACAGTGGGGCCAGCCGGGCAGCAGGGAGGGGCCGGGGACTCTCACACGGCCAGTGAGGGAGACTTTCTGCAGCACACCAGCCTGGGACTGGCTGCAACCCCTTCTGGGGTCTGCCTGTGTGTGGACTCAGCCTCCAGGGAGCCGCCACCCCCAGGCAGCCTCTCTGAGCCCCAGGAGTGACCTTCGCCAAGGCGGCATGCGTGGCTGCAGCCCGTGCTGCTGAAGCATCGTGCGCTCATGGTTATGAGCTGTTTTATTGCCCAGTCAGTAAAAACCTTCTGATTATGTCACTGCGGAGGCACTCAATGCCAAAAAATATAAATGTCCTTCTGTCCACATGACCTCTCCACCTCCATACTGGCCTCCTTCTCTGTGCTTTTGTTACAGCTTAGACACAGACTGCACACCTGCCTCCCTGCCCAAGGGACCCTCTCCCGAGCTGGGGGAACCGACAGGGTGGGGGCGGTGGTGGTGGGCATAGGGGACCGACATAGCTCTGGGATGGGTTCAGGCCCCTTGGGGCCCAAGGTGCAGGCACAGGGATGGCCCCCACCCTGGGAACAGCATCCCCCAGAAGCAGCACCAGCCCCCTTGCAAGGGGCCCTTTGTGGCCCCCTGGTAGGCACTGAGGTGGCGGGCACACCCGTTCTTTCCTCCGGGAGACATTCGCCGGCCCCACCAGGTGCCTGCTCTTCTGAGAACTGGGACAAGGCACCGGGCTCTCAGGGCTCTCTGACTCTCCCTGTGAGCCAGGCGGTCACCATGCCAGCCCTTGGGGAAGGGCCTCGCAGAGGGCCTGGTGCAGAATCAGCTCAGATAGCACAGGCCTCCCCCAGGGAGCCCAGCGTAGAACCAGCAAAGACGCAGTAACGGGACAGGGTGGGGGCAGGGAGGGTTTCCTGGGAGAGGTGGCGTCCATCCTCACCAGGGTCTCTGGCCCTCGGTAGTCCCTGAGCAAGGCCTGGGGACGTCAGGACCCTGGACGCTAGCCACAGCCTGAAGCCCTCCCTGCCGGGCCAGCCCTGGCCTAACCCAGGTTTCTCCAGGCCCAGGGGCCCTGTCCAGCCAGAGGTGGAGGTGGCCTCGGGGCCTGACAAGAACACTTCGGGAGGCTGGCCTCAGCACAGACTCCGCTCCAGGCTCGGCACTGGGCTGGCAGACCCACGAACAGCCTTTGCCAAGCAGCTGAGGCGGGTTGGACAGTAGGAGGACACTGGGAGAGAAGGGGGCCACTGGAGCCACTCTCCCCTTTAGGCTGTCGAGAGCAAGGGCCTGGCCAGGAGCTGAAGGCCCACGGTTCACACCAAGCCCCACTACCCCTCTGCATGACCTGGAAACGGAGCAGGGGCCCTGCTCTTGCTGTCCTGAGGGTGGTGACCCAGCAGTGAGGGTCCAGGGGCCAAGGAGGACGGCACCTGGAAGGGCTGTGGCCTGTGATGCCCAGTCACCTGAACTGCTCTGGGCCAGCTGTGAGTGTCTCTGTCCCCCAGAACCCGAGCACCCAGCTCATCCTGGTGTGTGCCTGCCTCCCCAAGGAGGAGGACTCAAGTGCCCCAGGACAAACCCACGGACCAGCACATAGTAGGTGCTCAGCAGATCTCCACGAGCCCCATGTGGATGTCAGGAGGGCCACGTATGCTGCCTCGGACTCCAGCTCCCGGCCCAGCTACCCTGGACCAGGGCTTCCCCTCCCTGCCATCCCTGAGCCTGGCCCCACCGCCCCCTGGGTGCCCTCTGGGTTGCAGACAAAGAAGAAGAAGGTGCCTCCCCATGGCTGGCAGCCCACCGAAACCCCCTCAGGGCAACAGATGGCTGGCCTCGGGGTCTGACCACCCCCACCCAGGAGCCACAACTTTTCTAGTAATGTCTAACATCGAGCTCGTGACTCATGGAGCTGTGATTCAACATGGTGGCGAGGCTGCTCCCCAAGATCAGGCCAGGCCCCACCAGTAAAGAGGTCGGGAGCACCCCTTAGACGTGTCTTTCTCCCAAGACCAATCTGAACAGCGACATAAACAGGGCTTAAAAACCATGATTCGTTGCCTCCAGTTCTAAGCCAACAGGGGTTAACCAGTGATGGAGAAGGCGACACACAGCTCAGCCCCCGCTGTCCTCCCAGGACGCGGAGAAGCAGGGGCTAAACCTGGCCCAGCCCCGTGCCCCCAGCCCCATCTGGGGCCCGGAAGATGGAAGTGGGGGGCCAGGCAGCCGACGTCTGCTTTGTTCTGGGGCTCTCATTCTCCGCCCCCTGTGATGGAGAGTCCGGGAGAGGGTCCTCCCTCCTACTGTGAGTGGCTCCGGGGCCAGCAGGAGACCACCCCCGTCATGGAGCTTACAGCCGGCTTCAGCCAGCTGTCACTGGGTGCTGGCCACCCGCAGGGCCACTGTGGGGTCAAAGAGAAGACAAGATGCAGAATTTTATGTTCAGAACACGAAGGGTCGATCCTTAGTCTCCGTCCCCTGCTCCCTGGTGGATGGGGGAGGGGCGTCAGAGTGGCCAGTTTGACTTGGTGCCCCTGGGGTGCTTTTGAGAACCCTCTCTTCCTCCTGGGAGGGTCCAGCCCCTCACCTGTCCTCCCCACAACCTGGTGCCAAGCCAGTGGACATCCCCACTGCTATCTCTGGGTGGCCCCAGCTAGTGCCTCGTGCATCCTCCCCCAGAGGCAGCTGCTCAAAGCCCAGATCCCCGGTGTGCGAGGTCACCGAGGGGCTCAGCCAGGCCACGAGCCCAGCCCCGGGCGCCCTCAGCGGCAGGGGAAGGGATAGGGGGTGCATGGAAGTCCTGGTGCACCTGGGGCGGGGATCCGAGTTCAGGTGGGCCATCCTCCGCCTGCTCTCAGGAGGAGAAACGGTGGAGGCCAAAGCTCCTGAGGGCAGCTGAGGGGACAGGGTCGGGCAGCCCGAAAGGCCCCTCCCCACACCCAGCATGAGCCTGGGGAGCCCCGGTCCCCAGAGCGCCTCGGTGCCCAGACCCCGCCTGCACAATGGATGTGGAGGAAGGGGGCGCTCTTGCCGCCAGCAGTCAGCATTCCCTCTGCACGCCACACGCTTGTTCGCACAGCAGCCTCACAACAAGCCTGCGGGCCGTCCGGTTCCAGGCCCAGAGGGGGCGGCATGGGGCTGAGGTGAGCGGGAGGTGCGCACGCTGGCTCCTGAGGAGGACGGGGGGCTCCCCACCAGGACAGCGGGGCTTGCCGCTGCACCCCCACCCCAGAGCCCCCCAGGGGGCCCTCCCAGCTGCTCTCTGAGCACCAGAGAGCCTGGTATTGACCGTGTGCAGACTGGGCATTGATCGGCTGAAAAGTGGAACCTGAAATAGTCCCCATTGCCAGTAAACCGGATTTTTAATTGTTGAGGCAGCTAATCTCTGGTCACCTCCCAGGAAGCTGTGGGGCATCGGGCTCTGATCCATCCCCAACCTCAGGACGGTGGGCAGCCCTACAGTGCCCACTCCAGGCTGGGCCCAGCAGAAGCCGGGCGTGCTGCAGGGTCTCCCTTCCAGAGCACAGGGGCAGCTGGGCAGCAGCGCCAGCTCTGGGTCCCTGAGTTAGCTGGGGCTCTGCCATTTTCTCGCTGTCGTCCTTAAGCAAGTTGTTTCAGCCTGCTGTGCCTCAGTTTCCTTATCTGTAAAAGACTTCACTGGCCATCGGGGACACCCGGCCTGGCTGGCATCTGGGCAGAAACGCTGAGCGGCTCCGTGTGCTCCTGATGGTGGGAACTTCCCATAAAATCCCTCAAAGGCCAGGTTCCTAACATTATACTTTACATCTCCTGCCGTGCTGAACAATTCCAAACACGTGGGCACCTGCCCCGGGGGCTACCGACCCATCCCGACAGCAGAGCGACACAGGAAACTGGGGGAAGTTGAGGCACGGGGAGGGCGGCCAGGCCTGAGGGGCTGCAGCCGAGACAAGAACTTTGATTTTGTCCCCCGGGTGTGGAACCCCGAGGCTTTAAGAAGGGAGAGTGGTGGATCCAGTGGGAGACCGGGGTGGGGGCTGGGGGTGGGGGATAAGGAAGGGAGGCAGCACCTGGTGGGCGCAGCCTTGGGCTGCATTTCCAGTCCGGGGGACCCCTGGAGGCAGGGACCTCCCTCCCCCACCCCTTCCCCAGCTCTCCAAGCCCCCAAGGCCTGGGGCAGGAGCTTCAAGGGGCCCCACAGAAGTACCAGGACTGAAAACCAGAAGGCGCCCCCTCAGTCCTGAGCCTAGCGCCCCCCGGCCCCGGGTGCAGAGCATGCCAGGGAGTGGCTCTACCTGCATGTCTCAAACTCAATGGGACCCGATGACATTTCTCCCAGAAATAATTAACTCTGACATCACAAAGGGCATCTCCCACGGCCAAGGTCACCCCAGGGTGCCTTTCCTCCTTGGGCCCTCCTCAGCCCACAGCTTTGACAAATGAGGTTTCAGAGACCTGGCTGCCTAACGGAAGGAATAAAGAGGGAACCAAAGATGCTTTTCTTGCAGAAATAACTGCTGGTGCCTTGTCAGCTGCAAACTGGCCTGGCCGGGGTGGCTGGCTGCAAAGTTGGGGGTCAGCTTGCAAAGCCACCTCAATCTCCGAATCCTTAAGAGGCCCCAGGCAGCGCATCTGCTCAGGGGTCCCTGTGACTCACCAGTGGGCCACCATTGAGGGCTGATGTCAGCCTCCTGCTCTTTGAGCACAAATTTCTCTTGGTCCCCAAGAGCTTAAGCCTGGGTTGCTGGGAGTCAGCGGTGAGTGGGGTGATGGACAAGCAGGCTGGGCCACCCGCCCCAGGAGGCCACCTGTGCTGCGTCCTGGGCTGCAAACGGGATGACCGCACAGGGACCCCGCGAGCTGTCTGAGGTTGCAGCGAGATAGTGTGTGTAGGTGCCTCATGCCTGCCTGGCACACGCCTGTGCTCACTACATGTGGGAGTGTCCCGGGGCCATGTAACAAACCCCCATAGACCACAGGGCTTGAACAGCAGAAATCAATCATCTCCCAGGCCCAGAGGCCCAAAGTCGGAGATAAAGGTGTCGGCAGGGCTGTTCCTTCTGAGGGAGGATCTGTCTTGGCCTGTCCCAGCCTCAGCTGTTGCTGATCTTTGACTCTCAGAAGCATCACCCCGTCTCTGCCTGCATTGTCGCACGGCTTCCCTCCTTGTGAGCGTGACTGCATCCCAATATCCCTTCTTATGAGGACATCAGGCATGTTTGACTAGGGGCCACCTGCTCCAGCGTGACCTCACCTCAGCTAATTACACTGGCAATGACCCCATTTCCAAATAAGGTCACATTTTGAGGTCCTGAGGGTCAGGACTTCAACATAGGAATTTTCAGGGGATGGAATTCACCCCACAGCACTAGGACCAAGGGTGCTGCACAGTTAAGGAAAGCTCACCCCCACACCAAGCTGCCCCTGGAGGTCACGGCAGCTCTGTAGTATCATCACCCAAACGGGGAAACAGCTAAAGTGCCCTTCAGCAGGTGACGGATAAACGGACTGGTCCGCCCAGACGGTGGGGCCTTATTCGGGGCTGAAAAGAAATGACCGTCAGGCCAGGAAGAGCTGTGAGGACGCTTACGCGCACATCACTAAGTGCAGGAGCCCATCTGGGGAGCGACGCGCTGTGCGATGCCAGCCCCACAACGCGTGGAACGGCCCAGACGTGCCCACAGTGATGGCATCGGTGGCTGCCGGGGTTGGGGGTGAGCGGGCGGAGCATGGGGGGTTTAGGGCAGTGACACACTGGTGGGTGACACTGTGATGGTGACGTGTCATCGTGCGTTTCCCACGCCCGCGAAAGCACAGCCCCGAGGGTGACCCATGTGACCTGTGGGCTCTGGGCTCAGCTGTGATGACGTGCCATCTGCTGGGGGTGTGGACAGTGGGGAGGCTGTGTAGGGTGGGGGACAGGAGGCATATGGTAAATCTCTGTACTTTCTGCACAATTCTTCTATAAACTAAAATTGCTGTTTAAAAAATTCCACTATTTTTTTTAAGTTTACCAGCGGGATCCTGGAAAGAAGACATTTGCTCCTGCCAGGTCCCACCCACTTTAGTCTGTAATCGGGAGGACAGCGCCCCTCCCATCCCCCAGGAGCGGTGCTCCACCAGCCAAGCAGGGCTGCCCACAGTGGCTGACCTGGACCCCAGGGCCACCAAGAGGCCAACAAGGGAGGAGGATGCAGGCTTGGTTATCAGTTGCCCCAAGAGAGGAAGGTAGGCCGTGCCACCTGCTGGGAGCCTGGGGACAGGAGCAGGAAGAGGGCAAAGGCCCCTGAACCCACTTAGGGGGGACACAGTGAGAGCCAGACCTTCGGTGGCTGCTCCATGGCCCTCCTGGCCAGCACTTCTCTCCAGCACTCTAGGCAGGGAGGCCGAGATCACAGGGGCGGCGCGGGGTGGCCAGGCCTTGCCCCCAGGTTCCCAGGCAGCCCACTGACCCCGTGGCCCCCGGAAGGCCCCTCCTTGTCTGGCCCTTCCCTGGGGCCCGTAATCCAGCCCAGTGGTGACCTTTGGCCCAAGCAAAGTGGTCAGACTGAGTATTTTCCAGAGGGGCTGGTGCATGGTGCCTTCCTGGGAGGGTCCACACGAAGGCTTGTCTGGAAACAGGCCCACTGCTCCAGGGAGGAGACGCCCCTCCTGCTGTCCCACCACGGGTCATAGGTCACCCTCCCACACGCCCATGTCCTGGTCCCAGAACCTGTGGCTATGCGACCTCACATGTCAAAGGGACTCTGCAGATGAAGTTCAGTTAAGGACCCTGACGTGGAAAGTGTCCTGGATCATGCAGGTGGGGCCCATACAGTGTCACAAAGTCCTCAAACCAGCCAGAGGAGACCAGGTGTGGGGCAGAGAGCTTGGGGAGGCACTGCTCTGCCGGCCTAGAAGGCGGAGCAGGACCAACATGCCGGCTGGCAGCCCCGGAGGCCAGGGAACGGTTCTCCCAGAGCCTGGAAGGCTGACCAGAGGTTTTAGCCCAGGGAGCTGGGTCGGGCCTCTGATCTCCGATCCCCGAGATGTCATATGTGTATTGTTAAGCATCTCTGGGACTCGGTGTGCCCCGCAAACCGACCATTGCTTTTGGGGCAGCGAGGGCCGAGCACCACCCTGGGTGGCTGGTCACCGCGAGGACCCCTGTGCGCGTGCGGCCCCCAGACACAGCCGTGCCGCGCCGACGTTCCCACAGGAGCGATGCTCCGGCCTCCGCAGCTGGCGCGCCTCCTTCCTGTCACCGGCCCCCGGGGAAGGCGTCCCTGCCCCTCCGTGAGTGTCAGCGGCAGCAAGACACTGCGGTGGGTCCCAAGGGCAGCTTGCGCTTGGCGCCCAGAGGATACGCCCCCATCTCTCCCTGAGCCGGGGCTGGACTGACAGGTCGCTGCTCCCACACCGGGCCCCGGCTCCATCTGCTCCGGCTGTGGTCACAGAGGACCACAGATGGGGGGCTTCTCCAGACAGACGCTCACAGCCCTGAGGCTGGAGGCCCGGGGTCGGGGTGCCGGCACAGCCCGTCCCAGGCAGGCTGTTTTCTCCTGTGTCCTTTGATCAGGGCACTGACCAAATCACCTCCCGATGGTCCCACCTCCCGACGCCATCACCTTAGGGTTAGGATCCCAGCCTAGGAATCTGGGGGACATACACAGTCCCCTCGAGCTGGTTGGGATTGGCCCACTGGGCAGGTAAGGAAATACAGCAGCAGATCCTTCCAGCCAGGGGCCAGTCTGTCTGTCACCAGCAGCCCCTGAGTCTGCTCCAGGTAAGTGTGGGCCTGACCCCCTCTGGCCGCTGGCTCCCTCCTGCGCCAGCCTGGGCTGCATTTCTCTGCCTTCCCCAGCCTGTGCCTCGGTAAGTCCCCAGAGTCTGCAGCCCCCCCTGGATGGTAAGGGGCCACCCCGACCCCACAGGAGGCTGGCTCCAGCTCTCCTGTTTCTTATTTCTGCAGTGTGCCACCACCGGAAATTGCCAATGTGACATTAAGTAAAGAGCATCGCATCACTGAAGGAAATTCCCTCCCATGTCCCAGTGCAGTTCTGGTTGGAAATTGCCAGGCGGAAACTTCATTTTTACTCAACATTTCTTGCCCAGTTCAGTGTGTGATTGGCTCACACTCCCTTGGCAACTTAACAGGAGTGCTGCAGCTTATAAAAAAAATAAATCTAAATAAAACCAAGAAGCAAGAACACTGCAAACTTCTCAGCCATCTGCCTCTTAAAGAAAAACTGTCTCCCAGTGAAGGAAAAGGATTTGACAGTGACTTTCTACATAAAACACCAAAAGCACTGGCCATGAACAAAACGATTGATAAACTGGACTTCCTCAAAATTAAAAACTCCTGCTCTGCGAAAGACGCTATTGAGAGAATAAAAAGCCAAGCCACAGACCAGGAGAAAATATCAGAGAAAAGCAAAGTAAAGCAGCAGGGACACACTGCACACTATTAGACTGGCCAAAATCTGGGACCCTGATGACACCAATGCTGGCGAGGACGTGGGGTGGCGGGAGCTCTCACCCCGGCTGGGGGCAGTGCAAGAGGTGCAGCCACACTGGAAGGCAGATCGGAGGTTTCTTACAAAACTGAACACACTTTTCCCATACGATCCAGCAATCACACTCCTGAGTTTTTACCCAAAGGAGCTGAAAACTTGTATCCACACAAAAACCTGCACACAGACATTTACAGCAGCTTTCCTCATAATCGACCAAACTTGGAAACAACCTAGATGTCCCCCAGCGGGTGACAGATAAACAGACTGGTCCGCCCAGACGGTGGGGCCTTATTCGGGGCTGAAAAGAAATGACCATCAGGCCAGGAAGAGCTGTGAGGAAGCTTACGCACACATCACTAAGTGCAGGAGCCCGTCTGGGGAGCGACGCGCTGTGCAATGCCAGCCCCACGACACCCGGAACGGCCCAGACGTGCCCACAGTGACGGCACCGGGGGCTGCCGGGGTTGGGAGGTGGGGAGATAAGCAGGCGAAGCACAGGGCATTGTCAGGGCAGGGACCCCCCCTGTGGGTCTGTCACGCTGGAGGCTTGTCACTCCACATTTGTCCAAACCCACAGAATGTGCAGCACCAAGAGTGACCCTGATGGAGCCGTGGGCTCTGGGGGATGATCTGTCAAAATTGGGTCAGCACTTGTAACAACTACGTCACACAGTGCAAGATATGAGTGATGGGCAGGGGATGCAGACACATGGAACTTCCTGTACTTTACACTCAATTTTTCTGGAAGCTTAAAATTGCTCAAAAAGTAGTCCATTAATTTTATTTTTTTAAAACTCCAACTACTGTAGCAATGGTTTTCACATTTTCTTCTGTATTAAAAATATTATATATACTTAATATCATCATGGATACACAGTTTAGAACCCAGAAAGCTGTAGCATTAATAAAGAAATTTTAAAGCTATGGAGAAAACACTACTTAGAGTCTTGAGGCCCATCACAGACCCCAGCCCACCCCGAAAGCTCTGCTCCCTGCCTGGCTGGCGGGCGGCTCTCCATTCCCTCCAGGGCTGCGTCTGAAGGGCCTCTCCAGGGAGGGGGTGGAGGGGCTGCGTGCGGCATTCCCCAGACTTCGCTCAACGTGAGGCAGCTACATTGCCAGTGAGATCCAGAGCTAGCTGCCCCTCTGTGAGCCTATCCAAGGGAGAGCCAGGGGGCCGGGGAGCAGGCTGGGCCATCAGAACTCCCGGGGCCCCCCTCAGGCTCCAAAGAGACCCCACCAAGGGCGGGGCAGCGGCTCCGAAGAGGCCAGGCACGTGTCTACAAGGGAAAGGCTCCCGGGGTCCTGGCGGAGTGTGTGATTCCAGTACCCAGAGTAGCCCTGGCAGCAGTAGTGCGGCTCCGGGGACCCCGGGGCGTCACTGTGGGGAAGAGCTCATGGTTTGGACTTCAGAGCCTGACAAACACCTGAGAGGCTTCCCAGACACGTCCCCCACCTTCTTGGGATCCCACTGGCACTGCACAGCCAAGGACCCCTGCCCTTCGCCTCTGCCCTACCAAGGCTCGGAGGAAACAGGGTCAGGCTGCAGGGAAGTCAGAGGCCTCAGCAACAAGCGGGATCCTTTGCCCGGAGCCTCCCCACCAGCTCTGTGCACCATGGTTTGAGGTGGCCAGCAAGCAAGAGGGCTTGGTGGGCCTTGGGGACAGGAGGCTGGGCAGCAGAGACCCAGGCCCTCTGTCCCTGTGGGTCAGGATTTGGGCCCTGGAGACTCAGCACCACCCGCTCCACCAGCACCAAGAATAATTTCTCCCCTCTTCTCTGGGTCCAGGGCCCAGAGGGGCCTGTCCTGCAATCCCCTCCAGTGGTTCCTGCGAGTTCCGGCACCAGGGGTGGGGTTGAGGAGGGAATTAGACCTTCCCAGCCTCGTGGCAAGAGGCAACCTCTGCTCCTGAGACCCTCACAGGGACCAGCCGGCAGGGAACCAGGAGCTGGAGGGCGGAGAGAAACACGCCCCTCTTGGCTCCTTGGTAAAACCTGCCCCCTTCGGGCCCCAGCATAAATTACTCCTCCTCCAGGAAGCCGCCCAGACCACTGCACAGTCAGGTGTCTTTGGCTGTTCTCCTTCCCTGAGCCATGTGCCTTGGAGGACATCGAGGGGACAGGCTTCTCCCACCACCGTCTCCTGGGCACCTAGGAGGCCAGCATCAGCGGTGGTCACTAAGTACTTGTCAAGTGAGCAAACAGGCAGACACCTCTGCCCTGGGCCGAGGGCCGCCCTGCCACACCCCCACTGGGTGATGCCAGGAGTCTGCAGGCCCTCGGCAGCCACACGGCGGAGTCTGGGGCCTCCGGCGCTGCCGCAGGGCTTTCCCACCCGGGTCCAGCAGGGCGGCAGTCTCCGGAGCCTCGATCCCCAAAGCACTGGAGGGGCCCACATATCCGGCCCTGTCCGCTCCCTCACTGCAGGCGCAGGGCCAGAGCAGCACCTCTGCCCCCAGGGTGGCCTGTCCGGAGTGGGCATTTGACACACCGCGAGGCCCTGGGAGCAGACCGGTGGTGCAAGTGCTCCCCAGCACTAAGTTCTGAGTGGCTGCCTGGGAGGCACAGCGCCATTTCTGCCCTCACCCTGATTCCCAGAGGACAGCAGAAACCCTGGGCACGGTCGCAGCCCTAACTGGAACCCTGGGAGCCAGAGGGCCTGAGTCCCCAGACCGACCCTGTGGCCCCTGGAAGCACCTGGCGAGCACTTGGCCCCGCGTCACCCCAGGGCCTCGGCCCCCGGGGCCTCTGACCATTGTCTCCGTGGTGTTTCTGGGAGGCTTGATCTGTGCCAGGACCACACACACACAGGGGACATGCTCTCCTGCTGGTTCCCAAGGTCCATGACCGCCCTAGGCACACAGAGGGACACAGGGCGCCCAGCCAGCCCCTGGGGACCTTGGGGGTGCACAATACACCCCAATAAAACCCTCCCTGAGACCAAACGCAGGCTGGGGGTGCCTGGGACCTTCCTGGGGGTCGAGTTGCAAAGTGAGGCCTGGACGTGCAGTCACTCGGGGATGAGGGCGTGGGGTCCCCTAGGGGGTGCTGAGGGGGGCTTCTCCCTTACGTCCCTTCAGGAGGGCCGTCATCCCTGGAAGCCCCGCATGTCTGCAACATGCACGACCTCCCCTTAGATGGTGGTTTTATATCTGAAGGGGGAGATGACTGCAGAGTCTGCTTACTCGTCTTGCCAGGCGGGGGCCCCTCCCGTGGCACAGGGCGCTGGTCGCCGTGAGGTTGCCGCCGGGCAGAGCTTAAATGAGGCTGAGCAGCTGTAAGCGACCAGAGGCTGGCGGCGCAGGCGGGGTTACCTCCTGGTCTAGAGCTCAGAATCGCAGAGAGGCCCCCCACCCACACAGCCCCTGGAAACATCAGCACGATGCAGGGTAGGTGCGGGGTGTGGGGTAGGGTGCGGTGGGTGCAGCAGGGTGGCCTGGACACCTGGGCCGGCACTGGGGCCCTCCCCCCTGGACCCCAGGGCGCTCCTCCTAGCCTGCTCTCTTGCCCCAACAGCTGGGCCACAGCTGCCCTAGGACTTCCGTGTGCCATGCTGGGGGCTGCCGCACAGGACACGTGTGTCCCACAGCTCTGAGAAGACCCCCCTTGGCCCCGGGATGAGCCTCAGTGGAACCCGCTTCTCACCCTGGGGACAGTGGGCAGGGCTGAGCAGGGAACCTTTCATTCGACAAGTGTCACCACACCAGCTCTGCCTGGCCGTGGGGTACAGCCAGGCACTGGGCTGCCTTTGGGGGGCGGGGGACGGACAGGGAGCAGGCCATGGGAGCCCACAGCAGGCAGGCTGCCATTCACAGGCGAGGGGTGGGCGCCGACAGGAAGCGCACCAGGCCTGAATGTTGTCCTGTCCTAAGGACAGGGG
The DNA here is from genome assembly GCA_032199065.1 of Smutsia gigantea. Taxonomy (NCBI): domain Eukaryota; kingdom Metazoa; phylum Chordata; class Mammalia; order Pholidota; family Manidae; genus Smutsia; species Smutsia gigantea. The sequence continues at coordinate 211,186 of JAVSCE010021377.1, read as the reverse complement.
AGGACAAGGACCCGGGAGGCGATGACAAGAGGGCGCAGTTAGAGGGAGGGCGGCTGGGCTATCACGGCCGAGGGCCCCCGGGCAGCCCCTCAGTGCGAGGGCCCAGGCCGACCCAGGCCACTCAGAAAGGGGGAAAGGCGGACCCCCATCATGTTGTCTCCTCCTGGAACCCACACACCGTCACACCCTGCAGATGCCCACGCCCCCTCTCCTTCCTGACTCGTCAGGACCGTCCTCCCCCACTGACCAGACTGAGCAGTGGCCAAGCCCTGACTGAGCACCAGCCCCCAAGGAGGGACTCTTTGCCACTGACCCCATTTGCACCTTCCCAAAGCTAACAGTGGGAAGGGGCTGGGGCATTCCCCAAACTCACCACAAGCCCCACCTCAGCTGCCCGCCCCGATTCATTCCCTCGCCATCCATGCACCCAGCCTCCCCTTCATCTGTGACCCAGCCACTCACCAAACATGTTTGGGTGCCACTGCTGTCGGGCCCCACGCAGGAGGGCCTCTCGTCAGCAAGCAGCTTCCCATCAGACAGGCTCCCAAACCAGAGGCCCGAGGCCACAGCACGTCTGCAGATACGCCCACTTGGGCCCACGTGGGTCAGTGGCCCTGAGCACCTAGGACCTCCCAACAGACACCCCTGTGCAGGAATCCAGGGCAATGGCCCCCTGGGCGGGCAGATGCTCATTCCCCAGGCCCCAGCAGTCCCCGATGCCACGCACCAGCCAGCTCACTTGTTCGTACACCGCCGGCCTCTTGGCCTTTGGCACCTGCAGTGCCCAATCCAGGGCCCTGCCCAGGGCCTGACACCTGGTCGGGGCTCAGCAGAGCCTGCTTGGGGCATGGCAGGCCCAAGGGTTCAGCTGCCAGGGTGCCGGTGGGGGTGAAGGAAGGGCTGGAGCTTGCTCCCTCCACGTCCAGTTCTAATCGGCCAGCCTGGACATCCATGCGAGGGCACAGGCCTATGATGGACAGGGTCCCTATGGCAGCCCAGACTCACGGAGCAGAAGCATCTGCCCTTGGCCCTCTGCTCACTGCGGTGTGCTGGGAGGGCGCCGCGTCCTGGCCTGCGGCTCCACCCAGGGGCCTGACTCCAGGATGGTGCAGACTTGGGATCATCAGCGCACTCTTTGGAAGGTTTCCCTTTGCAGCAGTAAGATAAATATTTACAGATCTAACTTCCGAGACAGGAGGGGTTCTCAATTTATGGCTGTAATTATATCGCTGGCTCTGTTAACGCCCACTGAAAATTTTATGCCACGTGTGACATGAACACAGCACTTTGAAGTAAACGGCTGGGCCTGCAGCACAGAAACCTTGGCTTTTGTGGGGTGCTGGTTAATGCATCACCCGAAAATGTGCCTCTCACTCTGTGGAGGCTGCGACCCGAGCTTGGAGGCCCAGGCCCTGGGAGGCCGGGGAGAACCTGGCCAGGCGGATGGCCTGGTGCCAAGAGCAGAATGCAAGCCTGTGTCAGCTGAGGCCTCCGAGCTGGGGAGGAAGCCTGACCCGGCCTGTCCTGCGAACCCGGCACTGTGCTGGCTTTGGCCCAGGCCCAGGGCTACCGCAGTGATTGGTGACAAGGTCCCTGCCCATGTTCCAGGGCAGGAGGAGGGCATAGCAAGTAACCCAGGACTGCAACCACCACGGGGGCCCCGCCTGGGGGGCGAAGCTGGGAAGCTGGGCGGGGACAGCCCATGGGCATGACTCTGAGCAAGGGGGCCTAGGAAGACTTGGGACTGCGTGACATGGGACCTGACCCCTCCGATGGGACCTCTTAACCTCAAGGGTCCCCTTGAGGACCCAAGGGAAGTTCCAGCTCTGTCCCCAAATCACCCCTGCACTCAGATACCCTGGGAGGATCACGGCCCCGCAGGAAACCCAGCTCCGGCCTGGCACCCCCTCCCGCAGCCTCGCAAGGCCAGCGATGAAGGCTCGGCCTTGCCACTGAGAGCAGGCCCTGGGTCCCACGCTCCAGGACAGGGTTTCGCCCAGGCCCCACATCCTCACCCCAGCGCTGTCCCCCAGTGCCAGGCATGACTTTGGAGTTATATTGAGGAAGGACAGTGGTGGTGAGGTGAGGATGGGCACCTGTAACCAGATAAGACCAGCAGGACAGTTGTTGTGGGAGCCAGATTTATCTGGCCCCGGTCAGCTGATGGGTTCCGGTTACAGTCCCTGGTGGCCGGCCAGTGCGTGAGCTCGGTGTCCACGCTGGGCAGCTGCAGGGATCGACCAGGAGAGTGGTTTTCCTGCAGAAATGCACTTACTACACGCAAGTTAAAAATAACCACAAACTCGCTCACCGAGGTGCTGGGATGAAGAACGGCTCAGGAGAACCACAGAGAAAGGATCCCCCACAGGCCTCGCCTGGCCACCCCACCCATGCAGATCAGGAGTGAAGGACAGAGAGCAGGGTCCCTACCAGCGCTCTGCAGCTGCACCCCCAGAGGCCCGTGCACAAGAGGGGTAAATGGCCACGGCCTTCAAGAGAACAGCAGCAGCAGGCCCTAGAGGGAAAGGGGGCTGCCACCAGGGCCGTTCCCAGGCGGTGTGGCAGGGCCCCGGCTGCTGTGCCATCCAACACCCAACTCCTGCCTCCGAGTCACAAGCAGAGGCCAGTGTGGCCTGGGCCCAAGGTGGCCTGGCTCTCCAGCCAACCAAACATCCTCTGTCAATCTTCCTGCTGGACCCCGAGGCTGTCAGTCTGCATGTGGGCCGTGGGAGGGGTGTGACCCAGCAGAGGGAAGAGGGCGCCTGGTCACAGCTATTTAGAGGTCAGGAAAGGCTAGGTGCAGGGAGGGGTGGGGCTGTCTGCCTGGGGCAGAAGGCAGCCCAGGGCTTCTGGGACAAACCCCTGCCCACAGTGGGGCCTGGGTGGGCCTGCCAAGGGCTGTGATGGGCAGGGCAGAGCCTCAGAGCCTGCCCATGAGAACACCCCAGGCCAGGTCTGGAATGGGGCTCAGGACACAGCGGCCAAGACAGCCGCTCCCTGCCCGGGCCAGCGCCAGCTCAGGAAGCTGGTCCACGCCGGCCTGGAGGCCAGAGGCCTTCAGGGGGCCCCCAGCAAGGCCAGAAAATGCTCACTCCTCACACAGGGAGGGCCTACCCAGGAGCCAGGCCTTTCGAGTCAATTCCTGCCCACTAAATAGCCATGGACACCACCAGAGCAGTCAGAGTCCAGCACAAACCCCCAGGGGTCAGGTTGTGGCCTCACCATACTCACAGTACGACTCTGGGCAAGCTCTCGTGTCTGAGGCTCAGTTTCCTCATCTTTAAAACGGGGACAGTGGCACCTCTGCCTGCCCTGCACGCAGCCTAGGTAAGGCACACAGTAAACAGTGGCCAGAGCAAGGCTCCCGGAAAGGCAGAGAGAAGGTGTTCATGGCTGCTAGCATCCCCCACTTTCCAGACAGACCGGGCTGCTGGGGAGGGAGTGGAAGGCCAGGGGGTTTAGGGAGGGTGAACGCAGAGGGTAAAGGAAGTGACTGCCCACCCCGGCCCCCAATACTGACTCCGTCAGCTTCCCAGACCCACCCTGGCCCCTGACACTGGTCTGGTCAGGCTGGGTCAATGGCAGAAGCTTAGGGTCCACCCCCGCAAGAATGCTGGTCCCCAGGCTCAAAGCCTGGTAGCACCCGAGCACACAGCGGGGCTCCACAGTGTCTGCTAAGGACACTTCCTCCTGCAGCAGGCAGAGGTGGCTCGGAAAGCACTCCCTGCCCCAAGGGGGCTTTTCAGGGGATGGGAAGCAGGTCTGCAGGCCAGTGGGGCAGGGTCTCTATACGACCACTCCCCGGCCCTGAGTGGACAGGTGAAGCACCTCCGCATCACGTCCTGGAACCCCAGTGCCAGTGTTCGCAGTCAGCCCTTCAGCAGCAGGAAGGTGTTCTGCGCCTCTGTCTCTGAGCGAACTGACCACAGGGACAGGCTGACAGCCCCTGTGGTGGGGCTCGGCGCCCACATGTTCAGCTCATCAGAAGGCAGGGCCCCTAGGATGAGGCCCTGCCTCCTCTGCCTTCCCCTAAAACCACAGAGCTTCAGCAGAGCCCCTGGGAGACCCCGACCCCTCCTCTGAGCACCCCCCACCCACTGCGTGAGGTCATCAGCTCAGGCCGCCCAGGGAAGGGTGTGCCCTCCTGACACTCACTCAGCTGAGAGCTGGAGCTCAGCTCGGGGGGGCCCTGTAAGTGCAGAGAGGGCGAATGCCAGCACCCGGCCCAGCGCCTTCCCAAGCCCTGCTCAGACACCGCTAGTCACCCCCCGTCACTGCTAGAGTCCAGATGCATACCTCAGAATCCTTATGGACACAGCTGTCCTGTGGGCCACCGGGAGGTCAGGGGAGGTCAGGGGAGGGGTGCCAGGCAAGCCTGACAGGCCAGCCCTCCACGGGCGAAAGGCACCTCAGAGGGGTCCTGCCCACTGCCGAGGAGGAGAGCCACCCTGACCCTCTGTCTGCCCCTCAGCCTGGCATTTCCCTCACCTATGAGCCAAGTCCGGGACACCTGTGAGGTGTGTCCCCGGGGTGGGTGCCTCCCTGTCCGGCCCGCCAGGGGGTTGGGACTCTCTTGGCCTGGTGTGGAGGCCGACAGACCCTGGGCAGCACCTCCCACCCTGCCAGCCCAGCTGACCGTGTCAGGTGCCCACTCACCTTCCTCCTTCGTTTCCAGCTGTGACTCGGCTCTGTTCTGAGATTCCTCAGCTCCACCTCCAGCTGGTCCCGTGGGATTCCCATCCCTTGCTGGCATTTTCCCGCACTCCGGAAGGTGCTGGGGCTGGCCTCTGATTTACTGGGTTGTGTGCTGATCTGAGGGCCTTGGGAAAGTCGTGGGGGTGGGGCAGGTGTTGGGGGTCCTACCAGCCTCGCATTTCACCGTAACCCTCGGATTTAGCTTCCCGCCTCGGAGGGCTTCTCTTGCACCCGCAGCGCGATCCCTGCCTTCTCTCCCTCCCCTGCCGAGCCTCCGCCCAGAGGCCAACAAGACCACTTCCTGTTTCCCAGAACACCTGTGGGCGTAGCCCATTTCTACCAGGGTTTGGGAGGATAGACAGAGGATGGCCTCCCAGGTGGCTAGTGACAGGGACACTGGACATGTGTCTGGCTCTTGTCTTTGTGTCATGGCTGCCCTGGCCAGCTCCAGCCCCACCCTGCCTGGCCCCCCATGCATCTCTGGGCCTCTCCTCTCCAGCTGCCAGGGGTGCTCGGTCTTCAGTCTCCTGGCCCCAGCCCAGCACCTGCCCGCACAGAAGACCCCTCACAGGCCATTTCCCCTAGAACACGGTGCCCCTGTTGGCCCATCCCTCACGTGAGAGTGCATAGCGGGGGGTCTGTGGCTGGATGGCCATGACAGGCCACACGAGCCTTCCTGTGTGCACATGCACCCCAGAGCACTATCTTTGAGGAGGGGCTTGGGACAGGTGTGCACAGGTGTAGACTTGCCTGCTGTCCTGGAGCGCCATGACCACAGGCCCTGTCCCCAGCAGGGGTGGCTGCCTGGCTGAGTGTCTTCCTTGCTGGCTTTCTCTCTGTGTGTTTCTTTTCTCCTCTCTGTGCTCTCTTTTCTGCCTTTTACTGGACCCCTGCTCCTTCACCCAAACACGGCCGCTGAGCCCCTCTGTGGCAACAGCCAAGTCAGAGCTCAGCGGTTGTCAATGCGTGGGGAGGCCTGAGGGCATTGGCTTGCTGGGTCCTGGGCGGAGCCAGTGCAGGGCCAACACCTGACCCCAGAGCACCCCCTTGACCTCCCAGCCTCTCTAGGGCAGGGGGGTGAGAGGCACCGAGCAGACTGTGCTGGGACCATTGAGTCTGGTGGGGAGGAGGGGAAGCTGGGACCCCATCTTCCCTGTCCCACCCCCAGCTTCCCCAGGGTTCAAAGATGACCCCAGAGCCCCCACCCACGGAGCCGTATTGGAAAACATAAATCAACTCACTCCTGAGGCTGTAGGGGACCTGCCCCTGGCTCCCAGAGCAGCCTCATTCCCAGACATGGGGAAAAGGAAGTTCAGGGTGGAGAAGCCTCAGCCAGGTGGTCAAGGTCAGCACCCAGTTTGGGGTGGTGCTGGCATCAGGGACCTTGGCACAGAGGGCTGAGAAGGCGCCGCACCTCTGTGGTCTCCCCCAAAGACCATTACCCCGGTCGAGCCATGAGAAAATCACCTGACCAACCCAAATGGAGGGACCCTCTCCCAAACACTGGGCCAGTCGTCCTCACAACCACCAAGGTCATCAGAGACAGGGAAAGCCTGAGACAGGGTCCCAGCCCAGAGGAGCCCAGGGAGATGGGATGGGTGGGTGTCACGTGGGTCCTGGACTGGATCCTGGAACAGAGAAATGGCATAAGGGGGAACAGGAAATTTGGACCCTTTAAGTAGTAATGCACCAAGAATGGCTCATTTATTGTAAAAAATGTTAATTTAAAAATCATCCCTTCTCACCTTTGTTGATCAGACAAGGCATGTTTAAATCATCACTTCAGTTAGTTGCCAATTTAAGCAGTCAGGAGATTGTTCAGAGACCTGGCTCTCTGTCTTCTGAAAGCCTGGCTGGACGACGGGGTCAGCTGCTTCTCAGGGACCTCACTCCCCGGGGGGTCCTCCTGCACCCCCCCCCCGAGGGCTGTGCTCCAGGCACGGGGTTGGAGGCCTCTGCACTTACCCACCCAACTGGACAGATGGGGAGACTGAGACCTGGAGAGAGGGCAGGACTTCCCAACATCACCGGCAGGTAGAGACAAAGCCAGGGCCGGAGGGGAGGGCCCGAGGGCACGCTGCCAGGCAGGAGCAGAGCTGCTGGTTCTGGAAGCTCAGGTCACTGCAGGGACTGCTCCTCTGCCAACTTCAAAAATCACCACTCCTGGGTTTTCAAGTGGACTACCTTTCTTAAGTAGTAATAATACCTGTAGGGAAGGCACACCATGTGATCTCTCCCAATTTATGCTTCCTGTGGTTAGCAGTGGAACCCTGCATCCGAGTCTGAATACAGTACGGCCTCTCCTGGCCATTCCTCAGCACCCGAGGCTCCAGGTAAGCATCCCTGCTGGGGGCTGGCCCACGGAAAACCTGCTGGGACAGCGAGCAAGGGCCCGCAGTCCGCGAGGCCACAGAGCACAGCCTCGGAGGTGGGATGCGAACCCAGAACAGAGGTGTCCAGAGCTATGGCAGGTGGGCCGGCCAAGGGTGCACAGCCCCGGAGGCCACACAGGCCCCGGCATCCCCGGGCCCCCCTAGGCCCTAGACCCTCATTTGGGGAGCCTCTGAGACCCTCAGACTTAACTGCCACTGGGGCAGTGTCTCTGAGGACAGCGTCCCCAGCATGTCTCACCTGAGGCCAAACCCACAGGAAATGGAGGAAACTGCTGGAGCTGGCTTGGGGATCGGAGGTCTGCCTGCCTGGTGGCCCCACCAGGCTAGGTCCGGTAGAGGGACAGGAACAAGCCAGCACAGCCCCCCAGCCCCTGGTCCTGCTTCTGCCACTGGGATGAGTTGGGTCTCACCCCCAGGCCTGCCCGGGGTACATGGGGGGGCACAGTGACCACATCCCAGGTTGTCCTCTTAGAGCCCATTTTCTGTGGGCATGGAAGGTCTGGCCCCTGCTCTCAGGCAAATGTAACATCCTGGGGACCGGCCGAGAGAGGTGCACATGGTGGAGGTAACCCCAGCCAGCTGCTCCTCTGCCCCTAAGGAGTTGGCTGATGACAGCAGTTGTGGTCTGCGTGGAGCTGAGACACTGACGCAGGGGTGGTCTGGGGATCGCCCTGTGAACAAGTCCTGGTGCGGCCTGGCGGGGCTCTGTGGCTGAGCGTCCCCTCAAGGTGCAGTGGGGGGCTTGTGCTGGCCCGGCACTCTGAGGGTCTCACCCACTCCCCGGGGAGGCACAGGGCGCTGAGTCAGGGCCCACGGGCCGGGGACTCTGGGGACCCCCTGCCAAGGGCAGCCTCTCCGTCTCTACTGGAATACTGCAGAGCAGCTCATGTCCACCCCAAACTGTGCTTCATGGCCCCTAAGGGGTTTCCCAGTGCGGCCCTCTGTGTCACTCCGAGTAGGTCCATTAATGCCTACCTGCAAGCACGCTGCCATGCTTGGAGACCACAAGTGCCCACTCTGAGCCCTGGGCACTGCCTCTGCCAAGGTACCTCAAGACTGTCCTTCCCAGCTCTGGAGGAAGTCCCAGCTTCACCTTCTGGGTGTGGGCTCAATGCTGTGTGCCCTGGACCACGGGCCTGCGCTGGTGACCACACATACCTTGCAGGGACTCAGTTAACACCCACCGCAGCACATGCTGGCTCTGAGCAGAGGGCCCGCCACGTCCCACCCAGGATGGGGTGGGCCCGAGCCTAGGTGCCCACATGCCCTGTGGAGGGTGAGGGGGCAGGATGCCGAGGAGGGGCCGCAGACCCACAGGCCACCAAGGAACAGGAAAGGGCAGGACAGACCCCGGCCCCGCCCACCAGCCACCATGCAGCAGACAGGCAGGAATTACAGGAGAGTGCCTCCAGGGATCCAAACAGCACGTCAGGGGAGGTGGGGATGGGAGTTTTGTTCCGGTGAGGCAGGCAGGGGTGTTCAGAGAGACTAGAAATCAAAGGGTGGAGAGGAGGGCTCCATTCCTCCCAGAGCAAACCCTCAGGCTCCATTTCTGACCACCTGTCATTGCGAAAGCAAAGGGTCAGAGCCAGTGCAGGACAGGAAGAAGACCAGAGCCCTTTCCCCATGGACAGTGCTGAGGTGGTGACAGTGGGGGAGGGAGGCGGGCCCAGCATCTCTGTCTCCTGCCTCCTGTCTCTGCTGGGCTTGAAGTTTTATGCGGTCACGTGCTGAGGTCCCACGGTCACGCTTTGAAGTAGGCACAACTGCTGCCCCATTTTATACAGTGGAGAAGTGAAGTGACTGTCTAAGGCATCACAAACCAGGAAGCGGGATCTGAGCTCAAGCCCTGAGACAGACGGAGTCATGACACCCTGCAGCTCAGCTGGGAATGACGCCTGTCCGATGGGAGAGCCATGACCCCCACCCCTCTGCCCAAAATCTACAGGGAGACATGCCCCCATCTCTGGGCTCAGGTCAGGCCTCAGGAAGCCTCATCTCATGGGGTGCACGGTCCCCTGAGTGCTTGTAACACCATCCCCAGACCTCATCATTATCTCAGCATGGATGCCACAGCAGAGGTAACATTCAGGGTGTGCCCAGCCCCATGTTAGACAGAGTCCTCGAGAGGCCTCTCCCGCCTGTCTCCCATCCAATACATGATGGAGCTGGACCAGGCCTTCAGGGTCCCCTAGGCCTGGCGCTCTAACTACTCAAAGCTGCCGGCGGGCGGTGGGCAGCTGGAGCTCCTGAGGGCTGCAGTGAGGCTGAGGCTGACGGAGGGCAGGTGTCCCCTCTCCCTTCACAGGAGGTGGACAGCGAGTCTCAAGGGGCCAGAAAGGACCCCTCAGACCATGATGCGAGCCTGACTGGAACACGAGGGGCCTCAGAAAGCCAGCGGCTCCTCACACCCCGTCCTCGGGGCTCTGACTTAGGGTACCTGGCCAGGGCTGGCACCTGGGGCCCTGCAGGCTGGGCCCCTCGGAACTTTGTCTGAGAAGCAGGTGCTCACGCGGCCTACTGGGGATGGTGCGGGGAGGGCTCTCGGGCACAGGCTCAGCCAACAGGGCTTTCACCACGTGGCACAGCCGTCCTGAGCCCCGGGGCTACTACTGGGGCCCTGCCACACCGTCAGTGCTCACAAATCCCTGGGGAGTTTCCAGACGGCACTGGGGCCACACGGAGTCAAAGAAGATTCTGGTCCTGGGGCCAGATGGGCAGATGGGCAGGTGTGTCCTCTGCTCATGGCCAGCTGCCCCCCAGACCCCACCCAGGGGTCCCCATGTCACAGCTGAGGATCCCGAGATGCTGCAGGACATGCCAGTTACCCAGAGAAAAGGGCTTCCAGTTTGCACGGAGTCACGGCTCCCACCCCACAGCAGTACACACAGATGCATGCTTGCTCAGATTTACATGGTGAGCTGCACCTGCACACACACATGCATGGACATGGGGTCCACACACAGACACACACTCACTCACGAGACACTTGTGTGACAGACAATCTCATGCGACACACCCACATTAGAGACAAGATGCTGGGCCCCCCCACCACGACTGTCACCACCTCAGCACTGTCCATGGGGAAAGGGCCCTGGTCTTGCTCCTGTCCTGCACTGGCTCTGACCCTTTGCTTTCGCAATGACAGGTGGTCAGAAATGGAGCTGGAGGGTTTGCTCAGGGCGCCCCCAAGTGGCAAAGTCCCACAGCACCTGCCTCATAGCACAGGAAAGCCCCGTCCCCCCACCCACCCCCCGCCCCCACCCCGGGACCTTTGTTCAAATGTGGGTCCACACTGGATCTGGATCATGCCCCACGGGGACAGCGCCTGGCTGGACTCTAAACTCCACCTGCTTGCAGAGCTCCGAATGCCCCCAGAAGTGATTTGCATGAATAAAATAGTGTATTTTCTCCCTCAAAACATTTACAAACTGGGTTAATAGGTGAATAATGGTGTTACTTACATTTATTTTCCCAAGAATGCCCCTGTAAAGTGGAGGGGCTGTGCCACCGGCAGAGCCACGGTGTCTCGGCCCCGATGCAGGGGTGGGCTGGCGTCTGTGCCACAGCAGGCCTGTCCTGGCTGACCAAGCCACCCCTTCCGTCTCCACCTCCTCGGCCTGGCCAGCTGAGCATCCCCGCAACTCCTGCCTTCTGGACGTTTTCCTCTAAATCAAGCCACGCTCTCCCTTGGCTGAGTGCGTTTCTCAGCATCAGCTCCCTTGTGTTCTGTTTTGCTTCTGATCAGGTGCTCACCATGAACCTGGGACTTTGCACGGGCATCAGCCAGCATCACCCTCCCAGAAACAGCCCCTTCCTCCACGGCTGCTTCTGCATCTTTAAATGAACTCATTTTTAAAGAAAAGTTAATATTATAGCCACAAGTGGCAGAGCGGCTCACCCACCTCAACACAGGGCCGTGCAGAAGATAAATCAGTGTAAGGGCACAGGGCAGGACCCTAACTGCATCTCAGGGAGAAAAGTGGGTGTCGGGAAGACGGAGGGGAGGGAGTGCTCTGGAGACAGTCCAGACCCTGGAGAATGCAGAGTTCAGATTGTCCCCAGTCCTGGGGCCTGTTCTGCAAGCTCTCTGCAGCTGCTCCTAAGGATGTGCCAGGAGGCCTCTGCCTCCTCTGACCCCACACCATGCCCCCACCCCTCAGCTCTGAGCTCTGTCCTCTGGACTGTCCTCTCCAGGGCCTCTGCACAGGCTGGGCTTCCGTCAGGACACCCTTCTCCCGGCAGCTGCCACCTGCTCACCCCTCACGCTGGAGCTCGCAGGGGATGAGGATGCATGCTCACCATCCACAGGCTGTCACTGCCAAAATCCACACGCAGGGCCTCACTGGGCCATTGCAGTCCCTCCCCAGACTCACCTGAACACGTAACAGGATGCTGGCGAATGCCACTGTCACCTCTTCACAGAAAGTGCAGGAAGTGGCCCAAGGTTCTCCAGCCCCAGCCCAACCCAGGCAGCTTGGTCTGAACCCGCATCCCCACATCACCCATCGTGTCATCCCCCAAGTCATCCCCCGCATCATCCCCCACATCCCCCACCACGTCATCCCCCAGCTTGTCCACCACCAGGTCATCACCCAGGTCATCCCCCACATCGTCCCCCACATCGTCCCCCACGTCATCCCCCACGTCATCCCCCACGTCGTCCCCCACGTCATCCCCCTCATCATTCCCCACATCGTCCCCCACGTCATCCCCCACGTCGTCCCCCACGTCATCCCCCTCATCATCCCCCACATCGTCCCCCAAGTCATCCCCCGCGTCATCCCCCACATC